>PVIY010019803.1:0-45201 GCA_004026745.1 Myrmecophaga tridactyla
TTCTCTATTATTGTTTTATTTCTTTTTCTGATGTCTTTTTATTTCTTTCTCTAAATCGATGCAAATGTTCTAAAAAATGATGAATATGCAACTATATGATAATATTAAGAATTACTGATTGTATATGTAGAATGGAATGATATATTAATGTTCTTTTGTTAAGTTTTTTAATTAATAAAAAGTTTAAAAAAAAAAAATCTTCAAAATGTACATTGTCTTTTACCCAGTCATGCCATTTCCATGAAACTATTCTATTGTAGTAGCCTTCACAGCTTAATATAAAAAAGGCAAAAACAAAAAACAAACAAACAAAAATAAACCCACAAAACTAAAAAAAAAAACAACAACTAGATTTCCCAGGTCTCCAATTAAGATTTGGGCCCCTGTATATTTGTATTAGAGCTCTCTAGAGAAACAGAACCAACAAGAGTTATCTGTAAGGATGAGATTTATAAAAGTGTCTCGCAACCATGGGAATGGGAGACTCCAAAATCTGTACCATAGGCTGTGAAACTGGTTGCTCCGATGAAGGGTCTCAACAAATTCCAGAGGAGAGGCTTGCTGAATGAAGAAACTGATAAGTCTCTCTTCTTTAATAGTCTTCAAATGATTGGTTTATCTTGTTTTCAGGAGACAAGACCTTAGTTGATCGTAAATGTAATCAGCCACAGCTGCAATCAACTGACTGATGATTTGATAAACCAGCCTTTTGATTTATCAACAACCACGAAATATCCAACCAGACAACTGGGCACATCAACTGGCCAAGCTGACACCAGTACCTAATCATCACAATATTTATGTCATTTAAGGCCAAATGCAAAAATGAATTATGGAGCAAAGACAAAGAGATGGCATGGACAGAGCCCCAAAAGTAGACGCTGTGAATGAGTTGCCAGAACATAAGAAAGTATTATTTCAATTAGTATTTCCTTATGCATTCATTCATCCATTTCTGAGCATAACCAAAAGACAGGCACCATTCTAAACAGCTGCAACTCAGTGGTACAAAAGATAGACATGAACTCTGCATGCAAGAAACATTCATTTGAAGATTGAGTGAAAGTGAGAATAAAAAAGTAAAGAAATTAAGATAATTTCAGTTAAAGAAATTGAGGAAATTAAAAAGAACATATAAAGTGTAGCGGGAGAGGGGCTGAAGGGCTTAATAGAATTTGGGTAGTTAGGAAAGGCTTCATCAATGCAATGACTTCTTTTTTTATGAAAAATAACATATATATAAAAAAGTAATAAATTTCAAAGCACAGCACAACAAATAGTTGTAGAACAGATTTCAGAGTTTGGTATCGGTTACAATTTCACAATTTTAGGTTTTTACTTCTAAGACACTGGAAACTAAAAGAAATATCAGTATAATAATTCAGCAATCATACTTGTTTTGTTAAATCCTACCTTCTCTGTATAATTCCACCATCACCTTTGATCTTTCTCCCACTCCTTAGGGGGTAATTGGGTTATAACCATTCTAACGTTTTCATGTTGGAAGGGGCTGTCAGTAATATGGGATAGGGAGATGGAATTAGCTGATGTTCTGGAGAGGCTGATCCCTCTGGGTTTTAGGACTTATTTGGCCTAGGAACCCATCTGGAGGCTATAGGTTTCTGGAAAGTTACCTTAGTGCATGGAACCTTTGTAGAATCATATACGTTGCCTGGATGTTCTTTAGGATTGGCTGGAATGGCTTTGGTTGGGGCTTGGCAGACCATGATAAGCAGCAATGTCTGGCTGAAGCTTGCTTAAGAGCAACCTCCAGAGTAGCCTCTCGACTCTATTTGAACTCTCTCAGCCACTGATACCCATTTTATTACATTTCTTTTCCCCATTTTGGTCAGAAAAGCATTGTCAATCCCACGGCACCAGAGCCAGGCTCATGTCTGGCAGTCATCTCCCATGCCAGTAGGCAGACTTTCATTTGTGGATGTCTTGTCCCCTCTGGGGTGGGGAGAGTAATGATTTCACTTGCAGAGTTGGGCTTAGAGGGAGAAACCACAGCTGAAGAACAAAAGAGGTCCTTGAGAATTAACTCTTTGGCATGCCTATAGCTAAGTTTCTCTACTACATAAATAAGCTACACAAGAGCAAGCCTCAAGGTCCAGGGCTCGGCCTAGGGACTTGGAGTCCCCAGTGTTGGATACACTAACACCGTTTTTGCCATTTATTCTTCTGTGTGCTCAAAATTAATTTTCCTGTCCTCTAGTTTGCTTATTCTTTCTTCTACCTCTTCAAAATCTGCTGTTGGGTGTCTCTACTATATTATTTATTTGGTCCACAGCATCTTTAAGCTCTGTGATATCTGCTATTTTTCTATTTATTCTTTTAAATTCTTCTTTATGCTCTTCTAGTGTCTTCTTGATCTCTCTTTTTAAATTAAAAAAAATTTTTATTAACAAAACCAATCAACTTACAATATGAACATTCTTGATTTCTTTTATGTCAGTAACCAACCTGTTGAATTTATTTAGTAGTTGTCTGAGCATCTTTCATTAGTTGTTTCAAAGTCTGTCTCCTCCAGTGTTTTAATTTTGTCATTAGGCTAGGCTACATCTGTCTGCATATTCATATGATTTTGTGGTTTTCTGTAGCCTTTGAGGCATGTAATTATCTTGATAGGGTTATTTTGGAAGTTGATTTCCTTCAGTAGTCTAAAGTTTTGCACTTGTATGATAGGCAGGCAGCAAAATGTGGGGCTTGCAATGGGGCACAGTGGCACAGTGGGGGCTTGCATGTAGGGTGCCACACTGGTGGATGGAAGCATGAGGCTGTGAGGGAGGTGACGTGGGGGCCGTGGGAGCAGGGAGCTGATTGAGCAGGCTTTGGAGCGCAGGGTCAGGGTTTGGCATGGGGAACATGGAGGCAGAGCACAGCAGGAAGCAGATCGGAGTGTGAGGGGGCAGGTGTGTGGGTGCATGCATGGAGCACAGGGGGCAGGACAGACAGGTCAGGGGTGCTGGGGTGGGGCAGGTGGGGCGCAGGCATGAGTGGGAGGCAGGATGCAGGTGTGGGCATGTACAGGGTTGGGAAACGGGTATGCAGGTTGCAGGAGAGGGCCGTGATGGGGGTTTGCCCATGCTACACATACCCTGGCACGTACCCACACCGCGGCCCTACTCCCCATACCCAGTGCACACACACACACTTGCACTCCCACACCTGAGCATCTGTGTCAGGTCCCCCTGGCCCATCCTATAATCCACACACATACCCCCCCCCAACCAATGCAATGACATTGACCTGAGAAGTGAATGCCTAAAATTGCAATCTCAACTTCTCAAATATCTGATAACATTATGAACTAATTTACATTTTTTACTCCATAACAGATTAAAAACATTTGGCATTTCAATTACAAGAATGATTATCAGTATACCCTTAACAGGGCTTTTATATGAAGAAGATGGTGAGTTTTTTTCAGTGGCATGGGACCGAACAGTGAGGATGCCTGGTAACAGGCTGACAGGGCCCAGGAGCCAGCTTGTCCAGTACTCGACTTGCATGTCTTGCTAACTATCCCTGCTAGATATTCACACTGCCCTTACTATACAGCTTTAAGCAAAAGGCCACTTTCCAATTTGGAAAACTGATCCAGTCCACAGATAAATACGCCTAACAATTAGAAAATTCTCCCTTATAATAAGCTAAGCCCTGGTTTCCTATAACTTTTAACAAATATGGCATAGGAATTATATACCCTAAGACTAACTTTCTTCCAAACATGATAGCCTTTAAATATATGAAGAAACAGTGAACCTCTTAATCTTCCCTTTCCTGATTGATATTAAGTATCTATTCTTTCATCTCTCATGGGCATAGCTTCTAGATTCTTCATCAGTCTTGTTACTCTCCTTTGGAGTCTCATAATTGATTAATGTGCTTCTAAGTGGTGTACCAAGTGCAGGGAGGAATATTTTATCATAAATAGTGTTTAGAATTGCTGGTGTATAGTAATAATAAAAAAGCAGACCAACTTCTAGTAAGTTTCATTATAGTTTACAAATTTTTTACGGACAATGCAACCACTTATTGCCTCCATCTAAGTCAAAGCTAAACCACTGAGGGCATCCTGCCCTTAGTATAACACTGAACATTCTTAAAATATGACAAGAAGTGAACATTATTCTATATATGCTGTATTATGTGCAGTGCTGAGATTATACTCTATTAGTAAGGTTTAAAATTACACATATTCAAAAGCTAAAATTAAATTTAAAAATCTCCCAAATTGGAAACAAGTATCAGTATAACTCCATAGAAAAACTAATCTCTATCAACATATATTTTGAATAACTTTAAAATACAGAATTGCCTATACATACTCAGTAGTAGTAGAATACATTCTAAGTGTAAGTAGAGTTATAAAAAAAAATCCTAAACCTCGTTCACTAAGCATTATTAGAAATATTAGTACAATTAGTATTATCAGTAGTAATATTAATACTATTTTGAAACATTATACACACATAGTGGAAGAGAAAATATTATATTGATGCTGTTCAAAGAAACAAATAATAGAATTTATGTTAAATAATATTAAATATGAATCAGAAATAACAGTATGAATTCTTTTTTCTTTTCAAGAGTATATATTTTCCTAAATTTGCCCAATGAAGAGACCTAAAAAAAATGACAAATTCCTTAGCAATGAGCTTCCATAGTGTATCACCCAGATTGTGGTTTATAAATATTCCCACTAAAAGAATCCCAGGCCTCTTGGAAGAAGGGCTGTTTCTAGGTCTAAGACAGAAAATAGACAAGATGAGCCAGAAACACCCTGTTGGTCAAAACAAGGAAGCAAGGAAACCATCAAAAAACACATGGGGTTCTGCCAAAAGGGCATAAGAGACAACTTACAAAGGCTCCCACAGAAATGGAAAACCAGAAATCAAAAAGAGTAAATTACTCTGTACGTAACTGAATCACATGGAATATATACAAAAATCCAAGAGTTTACAATAAGACAATACAAACAAATGAAAAATCAAAAAAGAAAATGCAATGATGTAATGGTTGTTAATGGAGGTAACAAAGACACCTCTTTTTTGAAAGTTAAATACTAAAGGGAGGAGGGCGGGCCACGGTTCGATTCCCAGTGCCTGCCCATGTAAAAAAAAAAAAAAAAAAAACTAAAGGGAGGAGATCTTTGAGGAGGTGTGGGTGTGCTGCTGCTGTGGCCCCCGGCAACATGCTGCCCCCCCAGGGCCCTACAGGAGCCTGGACCCATGTGTGAGCCGCCTGCTGGCCTGGCTGATTGGTGCACTGGTGTCCACTGAGACCCGCAAAACTTCCTGCACCTACTCTCGAAATTTCCTGCACCTGTGCAACATGACTGTAGAACCTGGCTCACGCCCTTCTTGCCACCTGGTGGCTGCTGCTTTGACACCGCCTTTTTACCTATGATGCCTGTCCGAGGAGGCACCATCCATCAGCCTGGAATTGACCAAGGTGGTGGACTGCCAGTTGTTTTCTCCATCAGAGGCAACTGATGATTTCATATCAAAAGAAATTTGGTTGGCACCTCCACAGTTCTATGAAACAAGAAGACTAGAAAACTTCACCTCTCTCTCTAATTTGCACAAATTTTTTTTGGATCGTGCAATAGCAGGGAGGGAAAGATAGATGCCTATCACATTGTTAACTGCTGATGGGGAGTTCCAGCTTTTACCAGGTGATGAACTATAGTTGGAAGATTTAGACTATTTAGAAAAGCGTTTCTCCACTGAAAAAAAGATCAAAGAAATCATTAAAGAAGACAAGAAATTTCACTGCCTAGTGATGCATGACTGCCATCTTTATAGTCTTTATGTGACTGTTCAGTCAATGTATAAACAAGTTTATCCTAAGTTATATGTCATAAGACTGCTTGTTTGCAAGTTGGCATATTTGAAGTAGTCCTGATGAATAAGGAGGGTTGACCAGACTTGTTTGAACCTGAAGGAACTTCATGCCTATAAAAGTTATAGCACAGCTTTTCTTATTTCAAGTAAGTTACTGAGCTTCTTGCTTATTTCATAGTTTAAACCTTACAACATGCTACCAATATAAAGTATTAATGCTCTTGTTATCAACATGAGAGAAAAACTCAGCAGTTCTCACTTCTATATTGTTTTATTATCGCAAAAGTTCAGGTAAGATGTTCTACTGTCTCTGCTTTTCTAACTATCCAGTATATTTGCACTTTCCCTGATGCACTCAGCTGTTTGATTTATGCAATCTGTAGACTTTCTATTGGAATTAATTTAAGGGAGTCATGATTAGGCAGTAAAATAGACAAGACAACCTTTGAGCAATAATGTCATTTTCTTACTATGTCCTTAGCTTTGGTGGTTAAAATACAATTCTGTTTAAAACCAAATGGCATTATCTGTTCCCTAGACGGAAATCTATTTTAGTTAATATTTTAAAGAAATATGAAGCTACTTATCAATTTAACAAAAAACATAATTATGTTTACTTTGAAGTGCTAATTAATAATGCAAAGAGTTTAGAGAAATATAGGGCTAGTCATTGTTTAATTGTGATTATTTTCAGTATGTCTCATACAGGTAATTTTTTCACCTTTTAAAATATGAATAAATGTTTGTTGATTAATGGTGGGAAATGGTAAGTAAGACATCTTGTATTTCAAGATCTTTGACTCCATCATTAAGCGGGTTTCATTTTTCATGAAATTTCTTAGTTTTCCTATCTGTAAAATAGTAATAATGATAAATAATTTAAAAAACACTAAAGGGAAAGAATTCAGCATTAACCCTTTTTTTCCAACTAACCTTAACTGATGATGGAAAATTGTTCTTTACAAAAGAATTCCACCTAACAAATATGCATACAATATTGTAATTAGAAAATTGCTACTTTGTAGCCTGTAATGAAATCACTAATTCAAGAAAACCTCATCAATGGATGAAAGCATCAGAAGAATGATAGTGAAATTTACAATGAAGGGATTAGACTACCACCATCCCAAACCACTGATCAATCTTAATGTGGCTGGGATTAGATATTATTTGTCTTCTGATATGATGCAGTAAATGAAATATACAGGAGCACTTATGAAGTATTCTTGCCAAAATAAAATTGAATCTAAATCTGATCTAGCCTCTTGAGTTAACTTTTATCTTATAGGAGAAATCAATGATAGGGAAACAAAAGACAACAGGAAGAATCAAACCGATACATCCAGAATGTGAGAAATTCTCTAAGAAAACTGACCTGTACAACAACTAGTCAAAAAAAGAAAAAGAAAAAGAAGGAAGGTAGGAAGGGCTCTAGATCTAGGGCCAGATAGTAAATATATTAGGTTTTTAGGCCATTTTGTCTCTAATGCAACTACTAAATTCTGCAGCTGCTGTGAGAAACCAGTCGTAGACAATGTAAATGAATAGGAATAGCTGTTTTCCAATAAAATGTTATTTACAAAAATCCAACTCTGCTCCAGACTTAAATAAATTTAAGAGACACGTCTAATTAAATGTGATGTGAAGACCTTGTCTGGGTCTTGATTTGAACTAACCAAAAAATATATTTGTAGATAAACAGGCACAATGTGACTATGAGTTTGCTATCAGATGGTATCAAGGACCTGCTGTTAATTTTGTGTTGTGGACAAACCAATCAAACAGATGTAAATGGGTAACAAGTGCTAGAGATGAGAATTTAAAATGGAGAGGGGGGCTCTGCTGGTCTGAAACTATCGTGTACCCCAGAAAAGCCATATTCTTTAATCCTCATTCAATATTGTTGAGTGGGATCTTTTTAAGTTGTTTCCATGGAGATGTGACCCACCCAACTGTGGGTGGGACCTTTTGATTAGGTGGTTTCAATGGAGATGTCTTTCCATCCATTCAAGGTGGGGTTGCTTACTGGAGCCATTTAAGAGGGAACCATTTTGGAAAAAGCTTCAGAGTCACCAGAGCTGACAGAAGCGACACAGCCAACAGGAGACCCAAACATTTGGAAATGCAAAAGGTAAATGTCACTGGGGAAGTTGTTTGAAATAAGAAGCCAAAGAACCCAGAAGATGCCAGCCACATGCCTTCCCAGCTGACAGAGGTGTCCTGGACCCAATGGGCCTTTCCTGAGTCAAGGTATCCTTTCCCTGGATAACTTAACTTGGACAAAATTTTTTTTTCTTTATAGTTTTTTTCATCTTTTATTAATTTTTAAAAATTTTTAAAAAATATAACAAACACATTCTTAACCTATGATCATACCATTCTACATATATAATCAGTAATTCACAGTATCATCACACAGTTGCATATTCATCATCATGATCATTTCTTAGAACATTTGCATCAATTCAGAAAAAGAAATAAAAAGATAACAAAAAAATTCATATATTCCATACCCCTTTTACCCCCTCCCTTTCATCGATCACTAGCATTTCAATCTAAATTTATTTTAATATTTTTTTGATTTTTTAATTTAATTTTATTTTTTTAAATACCAAAAAAACACCAAATAAACGCAAACATTCCTATTATGATCATTCCATTCTACATATATAATCAGTAATTCACAACATCATCACATAGTTGCATATTCATCATCATGATCATTTCTTAGAACATTTCCATCAATTCAGAAAAAGAAATAAAACGAAAACAGAAAAAACAAAATTATACATACCATACCCCTTACCCCTTCCTTTCATTGATCACTAGCATTTCAAACTAAATTTATTTTAACATTTGTTCCCCCTATTATTTATTTTTATTCCATATGTTTAACTCATCTGTTGATAAGATAGACAAAAGGAGCATCAGACACAAGGTTTTCACAATCACACAGTCACATTGTGAAAGCGACATCATTATACAATCATCTTCAAGAAACATGGCTATGGAACACAGCTCTACATTTTCAGGCAATTTCCTCCAGCCTCTCCATTATAAGTTGACTAACAAGGTGATATCTATTTAATGTGTAAGAATAACCTCCAGGATACCCTCTCGACTCTGTTTGGAATCTCTCAGCCATTGACACTTTATTTTGTCTCATTTCACTGTTCTCCCTTTTGGTTGAGAAGGTTTTCTCAATTCCTTGATGCTGAGTCTCAGCTCATTCTAGGATTTCTGTCCCACATTGCCAGGAAGGTCCACACCCCTATGAGTCAGGCCCCACGCAGTCAGGGGGATGGCAATGAGTTTGCTTGTTGTGTTGGCTGGAGAGAGAGGCCACATCTGAGCAACAAAAGAGGTTCTCTTGGGGGTGACTCTTAGGCCTAATTTTAAGTAGGCTTGACCTATCCTTTGTGGGGTTATAGCTTAGACATTTTTCTGGACTTAGAACTGTAAACTTGTAACATAATAAATTCCCTTTCTAAAAGCCATTTCTGGTTATATTGCATTCCAATAGCATTTAACAAACCAATACAGGGACTTTCACCTAATCAAGAAGGAGGGAAAGTTTCCCTATAAAAGTAATGATTTGGTGAGACTTGAATAAAGAAAGAGAAACAGAAAAAGAATTTTAAGCAGAAGGAACAACACAGACCCTGTGCTGCAAGGAAATGTGTCTCTTGTGCAGACACAAAAGGCCAGCATGGTGGGAGCTGGGAGGTATAACATGAAAGTGAGTCAGCTTAAAGGAAGGGAAGTGGAGCCAGAGAGCACAGAGGATCTTGATTTCATCCTAAGAACAACGCGAAGTATCTCAAGTGTATTATGCAGATGAGTTACAGGATGAGATGTTTATTTTCAAACAATCAGCCTGGCTGCAGACTCCTGAAGCAAGAGCTGGTATCAGTCTGTTGGGATGCCACTGCAGTAGCGTAGGGGAGAATAGATCAGAGTGTGGACTAAGGAATTGAAAAAGGAGATAGGCAGATGGATTTGAGAGATATTTAAGGGTAAAACTGAGAGATATTTAAGGATAAAATTGATATTTAAGGTGATGAATTGAATATGGAAGGTAAGAAGGGAGTATCAAAAATTATTCTCAGGTTTCTACCTTACATAAAAGGTGTGCCATTCACTGAGGCAGGGAAGAGGGAAAAAGGATCAGGGAGGTCCGTGGGGAAAAGAGAGATTTCCATTTTGGATGTGTAGAGTTTGGGGTGACTGTGAGAAATCTTGTCATAACTATCAAAATTTAGGGGTGCTGCCTCGGCATCCATCTTACTCTAAGCCACTTGCCTCAACACTGACCTTTGGCCTAGTTAATAAACAGTTTTTCACCCCAGGGACCTATACTCCCCAGAGTTCAAACCCATGTCTGCCGTCATCACCCAGGCCACCCTCACACTTTACCCAGAACCCACAGCTGCTCGCAAATGATAAGCTACCCATCCTCACCACCCTAAGGCTGCCATGCCAGTCCCTCTGCCTTTTCACATGTGTTTTACTTAAAGTAACCAATCCTTCACTTCCACAGGAAAGCTACTTACCTCCACCCCTGGACCACAAGAGAGGCACAAGCCCTGAAGTCTCTCTTGCTCTGCCGTTGTGCTCCCCACCTGCTGGTTGAGTCCCCTGAGCCAGCTGCGCCTCCCACTGACCCCTCATGCACAACACCCCACTCTGGGACCTGTGAGCCCAGGGAAATCTGCCTTGGTTTCCCATTGTGTTGCACCTGACCTCTACCCAGACCCCAATTTAAAATCCATCTTAATAAATTTGAAAAAACCAAGCAGACACTTCTATATATTGATGAGAATGACTGGGGTCACCAGGGAGAAGAAGAGAGAAGAAAAGGGGATAGCTAACATTTAAGAATATCATAAAATCACTTTAAATCTTGAAAGAACAAAATGAACCTTCACAGAAGTGGCTATGGAGTGGTTGGAAGAACAGAACGATAAGGAAACCGAGAAGCGATTGTTTTGAGGACAGAATAGGTAACATCAAACACAATTAAGAAGGCAAAAAAGTCTAGCAAATTTCCACTGATTTTAGCAATATGGAAGTCACTGGTGACCAATAGTCACTTTTGTTAGTAACATCATAAATACCATTCATCAAAACACAACCCCAAAAGTAAGAATTCTTGAGATACCTTTAATTCCATTGATTAACTCACTTATATGCTAAATATGCGTTCCATTTCTAGGAGAGATTTTTGCAAACCAAAACTTACAAAAGAGATCACACAAACATGCAACTTTACACACTATAAAGCGTTTAATGCAACATGGGTATCCAAGCATATCCAAGAAAATAAGCAAAAAAAAAAAAAAAAAAATCTGGGACGAATGTCAGGAAACTACACAATGGTGCAGAAGCACAACCCTTGAATCATTTAACTCCTTGGCAGCAGAAGCCATGTTTCCTGGAGCTGAATCTCCTACCAGCAATAAACATCCTGGGAATCTCTAGTATGAAGGATTAACAGACTGGCTCATGCACTGGAAAATATATTGACAAAAATAATCCAGTACTAGCTCAGAAGGAATGAAATAACCTAATATCCCAATGCCAAATCTAAAAAGTAATAGAGTTTGTAATAATCTTAAAAGACTGTTTTAACAATATAGCATAGCAAAATAGACTTTTTGGTAATATTTTATTGTCTCAATTGCTAAAGAAATTCAGAATAAGAAATTCCCTAGATTTGTAGCATAATAAAAAAATCTTTTAACCAATTACAATTTACACCATAGTTGAAACTTGAAATTCAATCAAATTCCATGCTAATTTTCCATAAATCAGCCTTCACCTTAAATCATCCACTTATTTTGGAATATAAATACATCAACAAAGACCTTAAACATCAATATTTTTAGCAACTTAAAAAACAGGGAAATATTTTAAATATTAATTTCAAGATGTCTTTGTCAAAATACTGCATCTTGGTTTTACAATATAAATCTAGGAGTAACTGTGTTATTACTCATATTATCTTATTACAGTACAAACTTTATTTCCAAGATGTTTCTGAGAAAATCTGCGTTTGAAGACTTGATCACAGATTAACTTGTAGAATCACATCCTCCTCTTTACAGAAAACAAAGTACTTAACAGCATTTATTTTCATATACTACTACAGCAAAGGAGACAAGGCACTCAAAAATAATAAAAAAGAAATTTTGTAAATAGTCAGGGCATATGTACTAGGTTGATGGAAACTCATTTGGTATTCATTAGTATACTACTGTCCCTTGTTTTAAAGATGATGTTATAATTTACATTTACAGGTGTGGATAAACAGATCAATTTATTTCCAGCATGCTTTGCTACATGATAAACGTATTTTAAAAAATGTCTTTTGACTTTGAACAAAGCACTATTTAAAAAGAATGTTGCTTTGGCTCTCCATTTCAGACATTTGCTCTGCAAATGCCCAACATGACCAGGCAGCAATGTGGAGCTGGCTTGGTTCTCAGCTATGCACAGTTACACTATATGGCTTGACTCTCTATTTCAACTTGTTAATAACATAATGCTGTCTGTTCTACTTGTGGCCTAAAAAGCAAAGTCTAATAATCCACAAATGCAGACATTCATTCCAACTTCTCTTCTAAAACGTTCTTCTGATAGGTTCAAAAGATAGGATTAAGGGGACACTAATGGATATTTCATAAGGAAAGAAACAAATCTACTTGAAAAAATTTCTTTATTGGGGGCCATGGTGGCTCAGCAGGCAGAGTTCTCGCCTGCCATGCCGGAGACGTGGGTTCGATTCCCAGTGCCTGCCCATACCAAAAAAAAATAAATAAAATATAAAGTAAAATAAAGGCACTGTCACCAAGTTTAAAAAAAAATTTTTTTTTCTTTATTGCATTTGTTTGCAATCTATGTTTTAAAAGAAGAATTTCAATGTATCATTATGTTCCTCCTTGTGCCACAGGAAATGGTGGATTAGCAAAGAATACATTAAAAAGATGACTCCCACAGATACCAAATTGGTTCCAGGTGGAGTAAAGTAGATTGGGGGGGGGGAGAAAAAAATGTCCTAAAACACAAGTTCATTAAAAAAAAGTTATCAAATACCTGAAACTCAGCCTCAAATTTAAAAAATATATCTAATTTTTTATATGTCATTTGGAGAAATTAAGAGATCTTATTAAAAATCTAGTGTTTGGGGGATATTAATAATGACATTGGTCAGTCCACACACATCTATGTTGATTAATTTGGGTAAAAAACCCTAAGAATGTAATGGAAAGACTGGATTTGCCAATAAACAGGTATAAAAATAGCAAATCCAGCACATTTTAGTGCCACTAAAAAGCATGCTCACTTTTAAAGTTATCATATTTTACAAACTCCCTCTTGACAAAAAACACAAAGATCTACAACCATTGTAAAATTCTTCTGCAAAACATGAGTTCTGGGTTTCCTGTTTCTTTAACATACATAGCACAAGTGTTAGATCAGTAAAGTTAGATACTCTAGAGTCACGAAAAAAGGCCAATTCTGCTGAGACTGATTAAATATTTATGTCACATTGTTTCTATAGCAGAACTAAATATAATCATAAGACTTAAAAATCTATTGGGATCAATTAAAAAAACAACAGTGTTCATATACAGAAATTATATATGAATTTCTATGATAACTCATCATCAGAAGACCATCTCAGAGTCATTTTTCAGTTTTGGTCATGGATGTACAATGAAAGAGTCACATTCCCTCACTCTTTCATCCATCTGGGTGTGGAGACACACACTAAACCCACAGCTGTGAGCTGGTGGGCAAGGATTATGGCTGCTGTCGATTAGAGTAATGTGGTCATCATGAAATTGAAACTCACTGGCATGGGTGGGTGAAGATGACAAACCAGATTCTGGTCTCACCAGCACTATGCTCTAATCAGCCTAACTGAAATGGTAGCCTGACTGCCAGAATTAACTGTTGGACAAACCAGGACACCTTTTCCTGGGAGAAGCACAAGGCATTCATTCTCTCTCTTTCTCTTTTTTTTTTTTTTTTTTTTTTTTAACATGGGCAGGCACCGGGAATTGAACCCGGGTCCTCTGGCATGGCAGGCAAGTATTCTTGCCTCCTGAGCCACGGTGGCCTGCCCCACAAGGCATTCATTCTCTTCTTCTGGTTCTTAGCGCCTGCTGCCAACTATCTAGAATGCTCAACCTAATCTCCCTGTCCTTCTGGAAAACTCTGACTGCTCTGTTAAAAGTTGCTTTGAGGGTGTCTCTTTCATGAGGCATTTCCCTATTGCTTCAGGCATATTTTGGCGCTTCCCTTTCTAGGATTTCATTGTGTCAGACCCTTATTGCCAATATACAACTTAATACAATGTGTTTGTAACTACTGAGATTCTGGGAAGATGATCGAATAGGGTAGATAGAGTTCAGCCCTGCTCCAAGGAAAAGTTAGAGAAGGGATGGGAGGGAGACTGAGACGGTGATTGAAGAGTGCAACTGACCTGGGATAGTCTTCTGCACCACATAGGGTTCCTTGCAAAAGCTGAGGAACTGAGAAGCAGAAAACTGGAGCCAAAAGCGGAAGCATGGAACCCACAGGAGTGCACAGACAGTTAGACAAGGACTAAGAAGCAAGCCAAGCTGTGTTCCTTGAACACACTACACTCACCAGTGCAGCACCGTGGCTCGTGACTTGCCCCACACCCCACAAACCTGAACCCTGTCACCTGTCCCCACTCCCCACACTCCAAGCACCCCTGCCCCACCAATCCCTAACACATGAACCCGTTCCACACCCCCACCCCAAGTGCAGCCCAACCCACCTTTCCTGTACACCTCCCAAGTACTGCCTCTCCCTCCTTGCTCCCTGCAGGCTGTCATTAGTGCATAAAGGCTGTGGGCACTTACTTCCATACCCGGGCTATACCCACCTTCCCACCTCCCCACCCCACCCATAGTTACACAGCCTCACCCCCCACCTAAGCTCTATACATCAATTTACGGCACTCCTAGGCCCGTGCATATGCTCGGCCCCCAGTTACGCCCATCAGCTCTGGGAACATAGACCCATGTAGCTCTGGGTCTACAGCACTCCTAGACCCATGCACGCGCACGGCCCTCAGTCATACTTCCCAGCTCTGAAGAAGCGCTGACCTGCACAGCTGGGTCACATCCACCCCCAGCCCACGAAGGTATAATACCGACCTGCTGCTGTAGCTCTGTGCACGCACACAAAGGGCCCTGCACCCTAGACCAGTGCATGCCAGGGTTATGCCCCCAAGACCTGTGCACCCACACAGCTACATCTTCCCTGGCCACTGGGCACCCACATTCACAATCACCAGCAAAATATCTCCAACCTGCGCCTATACCTGCGCTGCAATGCATCACCTCACTGTTATGCCCCACCTGTACCCTGCACACTGCTATACATCCGCAAACACAAGGCTTCAGACTACTGAAAGAAATCAATTTCCAAAGTAAATCAATCAAGATATTTACATGCGAAGAAAACAACAGAGATCACTAAGCATATCACAATGCAGACAGATATAGACCTGCCTAATGACCAAATTAAAACACCAGAGGAGACACAGACATTGGAACAACTAATCAAAGATGTTCATATAGCTCTACTTAATAAAATAAGTGGGATGGCTAATGACATAAAGGAGATCAAGAAGACATTAGAAGAGTACAAAGGGGAATATGAAGGGATAAATAGAAAAATAGCAGATATCACAGAGATTAAAGACTCTCTTGACCAAATAAAAAACATACTAGAGGCACACAACAGCAGATTTGAAGAGACAAAAGAAAGAATAAGCAATACAGAGGACAGGATAACTGATTTTGAAAACTCAAAACAGCAAATGGCAAAAAAAGATGGAAAAATTTGAATCGGATCTCAGGGAAATGATAGATAAAACAAAGTACACAAACGTAAGAATCACAGGTGTCCCAGAAGGAGAAGAGAGGAGGAAAGGGCTAGGAAGAGTAGTTGAGGATGTAATGGGGGAAAATATCCCAACCCTTATAAAGGACATAAATATATAAGTCAAAGAAGCCCATCGAACTCCAAACAAAATAAATCCAAACAGGACTTCCCCAAGGCACATACTAATCAGTCTGTCACACGTCTAAGAGAAGCAGAAAATTCTGAAAGCGGCGAGAGAAAAACAATCTACTACAAACAAGGGAAACCATATAAGACTGAGTTCAGACTACTCAAGCGGCACCATGGAGATGAGAAGGCAGTAGTGGATATATTTAAAAATCCTGAAAGAGAGAAACGCCCAGCCAAGAATTCTTTCCCCAGCCAAATTGTCCTTCAAAACTGAGGGAGAGACTAAAATTTTCACAAGTAAATCCTGAAAGAATTTGTCATCAGGAGACCAGCCCTACAAGAAATACTAGAGGGAGTTCTGCCAGTTGAAAAAAAAAAAAAGACAGGAGAGGAAGGTCTGGAGGAGGGCACAGAATTGAAGAGTATCAGTAAGCATAACTTAAAGGATAAAACGAGAAAGAGGGAAGAGAATATACAGGTCCAACAAGTAAAATAAAAAAGATATATGGTAGATTCAAGAAACACCTTTTCAGTAATAACTTTGAATGTTAACAGACTAAACTTACCAATTAAAAGATACAGATTGGCAGAACAGATTAAGAAATATTTGAAGTTATCTCCCTTCTGAACCATAAACGCTTTGAGGGCAGGACCACAGTTTTTAATTTTTGATTCCCAAGAATCTATCATAGTGCCTGACATAAGAAAGCACTTAATATCTACTGATTTTCTAGAAAACTGACAAAAATTAATGTTCTATATTTAATGATCAACAAATAATCTTGTTTATGGGAATTTCTATGCATCACAATTACCTTCATTAAGCTGACAATCACACCTTAGGATGGGATTCAGAGTCATAACCACAAACAAAATTACTTCCTTCTGTAGGTATAAGCAAAGATCTATAAATCACTGGCAACAGGAAATTTACACAATAATCTCTTGCTAAGGCCTTAACTACCAATTTTTTAAAATCTTAAGAGAATCTCATCCCTCCCCCACTTCAAATGAAACAAAACTTTCTATTTTCTTCTAGTGGATAGAGATCAGGAATGACATAATTAGCCTCCCGGGCCGATCATCCTGAAATAATTCTGACAACCATACTAGTTACCACTTTATTCAGTCTATCAGTTGTTTTAGATTATTTTAGATCAAAATTAGCAATGTTTCTACCAACCCCAAGAACTAGATACCTTATAAAAGGCTACATATCTTTTTTAAGGCAAAAGTTTTAACTGCTGGATATAGGGAATAGGCAAGATGGATGAAAAAGATCATGAGAGAGGAGAAGAAAAAGTTTACTGTGGGTAGGAAGACAGATCTAAGTGTTTTTTTGATGACCACTGATGAAGAGTAAAAAACAGGGTGCAAGGCAAGATCTATATCATGATCAAAAGGACATAAATGCTCATTTATCTAGCATCTTAATAAACCACCAGCAGCTCTTTAGCCCATCCTCCATAGCTCTTATCATATGTGTAATCTACTAGACAATTAATCAATAGTTACCCATTAAGCAGTTTATAATCTAATTAAAGATTTAACACATAAACATACTAAGCATACAACATACACTACTTGAAGACTGGAGATATAAACTAAAAGTTTAATAGTAGGAAGACAAGATATATCACAATTCTGTACAATTATGGACTAACAAAATAATGCAAAATAATAAGAATAGGGATATAGAGTATTGCTGACTATGAAGAAATTAAAGTTTCAGAAGAAAACCTTTCCGTGGGTAAGATGTGTCCCTGAGCAACTACATAAGAAAATGACATGGTACAGTCATCACTAGCCCTTCCCTGTGGGCTTAACAGACTCTTCTTTCCTTGGGGCAAGGAGAGTGGGCTCGGTAATGGGGAGGCACTTAACAGGCAACTGAAGTGAGAACAGCAACAGCAGCACAGGCCTGTATGCTCATTTCAGTGTCTATGATCACTTCGAATGGAGGTCTCAAAACAGGAAGTAAACTTCAAGATCATCAGTCTAGCTGTTCTCAGCCATGTTTGGTAATGCATTGCACTCATACTATGCTTATGAGTACAACTTCCAAAGAACTTGGTTTACTTGCACTTTATTCCTCCCTACCCAAAAAAGCATACTAGCATGCAAGTGAATTAAATTATGTTTATACTGAGATGATGGTATGGTAGCCATGACAAACTCTGGGGTCTGTCCTGGGACTACTTGTTGAAGAGTGCTTTGAAAATGATTGCTTCTTTCTTTCTTTGCTTTGTATATATGTTAATTACACAATACAAAAAGTTTTAAAAATTAGGTTTACAGGGTTAGCTTTGAATCCATTCTTTATATATAATTGTTTATATATTGCAAAAATAAACAATTATGCCATCATCAGAAACAAACTACTTACAAGATACCTCATAACTCCTTAAAGAGGACTTCTTTGACCAGCCAATCTAAAGCAGCTTTCCCGGCACTACTACATCACCCAGTCTTCATTTACACTTACCTGAAATTCCCTAGGTTTACTCATTTACTTGTCTATTATCCATCCCCCTCCTCAGTAACCGCCCCAAATGTCTAGTCATGTGAAGAATACAAGGAGAAAAGTCAATTACAGCACAGAAGAATATTTTTTTAAATGGCAGTGGGTGATGATGGAGAGGAAGAAACCCAATCCTAGTGGGGGTACAAGAAAAATGGGTCAACAAAGGTTTCTCAAGGGAAGTAACATTTAAGATAACACCTGAAAGATGAGTAGGAAGAATATAAATATAATTTCTGACTCTGTGGTATTTTATTAAGTATAATGTTAAAATAAAGGAGAATTAGAAGCAGGTTTTCCAAAAATATTTCTCAACACTCTACCTTCGCATTCAAACCACAAATTTTTTAGTATCCTTGATGTCTTCTTAGAATATTTTAGTAGTTTCCAAGAACATGTGATATAAACTAGAATGATGTGAAAAAAAAGGAGCAAAGGGCCCCTACTCTTTTCTAAAATGCAAAACTTATGCATGAGTATAGTCAAAATCTGCTGCATAAATTTTTATTTTCAGGAAAACAGAACAATTTTTCCTTCATGCTTCAACTGTGTATAGGTAGGTTCTGTCTTATTTTAAATTCCGTTCTAGGCACTTGCCAGTGATCCTGGCTATTTTCAGCAAAATTCTTCAGTTAAGAAAATGCTTTGATACTTATAATCTATGATTGCAACATTAAATCAATTTATAATGGTAAAAATGTAGTTGTGATATTTTGCAGTTGTGCTTCTGTGTTGCAGATAGTAATTTTCTTAAGATAGACCACCACCAGAGCAGAAATCAAGAGAAGAAAGGAATGGGGAAGGGACAATGCCACCTGTGTCCTCTTGAAGTTATGAGGCTGAGACTCAGCAAAATACAATGGGGCAGGCTAGAAAGGAAAGGAGGCATATTTCACAATGACCCTGCACATACAATGGTTAGGTCAATCTCTCAAAAGGAGGGCGAGGAGTTCAAAAGTATGCCAATTTTATAATTTTTCTCTTTATTTATTCAAAATTATCTTGCATTCATTATTAAATTCTTATAGGAAGTAAAAAGAGACACATTATTGATGAGCATCTCATCTCCTCAACTAACTTTAAAAAACAATGGTTGGGCGGTGCAATGGTGGCTCAGTGGCAAAATTCCCGCCTGCCATGCCAGAATACCAGGTTCGATTCCTGGAGCCTGCCCATGCCAAAACAAAAACAAAACAAAAAAAGTGGCTGCTGTGCCACAATTGCCAAATTCAATGAAGAAATGACAAATGGTGCTGGAATGAACGCTGATTTGTACCTTGTACCATCTACAAAGACTGACTCAAAGTGAATCAGGGACCTAAATGTAAAACCAGAAAGTATAAAACTACTAGAAGAAATCATAAGAAAAAATCTCTGTGACCTTAGGTTAGAAAGAAAGTCTTAAATAGATAGCAAGAGCAGAAATCATAATATTAAAAAAAAAACATAAATTGGACTTCATCAAAATAAAGAAATTCTTCTCTCTGAAAGACAGTATTAAGAGAAAAGACAACACACAGACTGCTAGAATATATTTTCAAGACACATATTTGTAAAAGGACTTGAATTCAGAAAATATAAAGAACTCTCAAAACTCAAAAATAAAAAACTCAAGCATGAAAAATAAAAACAGAAAAAGGACAAAAGATCTCAACAGCCATTTCACTGAAAAAAAGACATACGCATGGCAAATAAACACATGAAAAGAAGTACAACTTTATTAGTCATTAGGGAGACATAAGCTAAAAAAACAATGAGATACCACTATGAATGCATTAGAAAGGTTTTTTTAAAAGACAATACTAACTGTTGGTGAAGATGTGGAATAACTGGAAGTCGCATATATTGCTCATAGGAATGCAAAACAGTACAGCCATTTTGGAAAAGGAGTTTGGCAGTTTCTTATAAAGATAAACATACACTTAGGTTATGGATTCCAAGCTCTGTTCTAGACAGCCTCTTCAAGAAGAGATCATTTGCTTTCATAAATATCTTTAATATTAAGTTCTTTATAATCTCTGCACACTTTTAAAATTTCTTATTCAATGTCAGCAATTGAAAGTTTCTTACTATTCTCAAAACAGAACTGCTATTAGACATCTGGGAACAAAACCAAGTGTTTCCTGCAATGACAAAAAGTTGTTAACATCTTACCAAAAAATGACCTATATTAAACTTAGATAAGTTACTGAGAAAAATTTACCACAGCCTAAATACTATAGCAATGGCTCATTCCACATCAATCTGTTTGCTGACCCTAAACAAACAAAAGGCTTATTACAGAAGAATTATTTCTAGAGATCTTAATGGACGTCAGAAAGGAAATAGTCAATGAAGCACTAAATATTTAATTCAAAACACTCAGTATATTTGGTTTGGTAGACTGTGACAAATGCCTTATAATTAATAAAACAGACTTTTACCATAAGAATCTGCACTCTATCTGCTAACATAAAATTCTGTAGAAAGCAGAAAAAAAAATACTAAAACCAAGTAGATGTTGATAACCTATATGTAGAGATAAATAAAAGACAAAAGAGAATATTTATATATCCCTGAATGCACATGGAACTTAAACAAACAGACCTATTATTTAAAAAAACACACTGACCACAAATAATACTAAAATAATGCTATTTTCTAATATATAATATCCATTTTATAGATAGATACAAAACCTTAGATAAGTACACTGCCATTTGTTTAAAACAATGTTTTTATAAACTTTTATTGTATGTATGCAATTACGCATGCATGTATGTAAAGCAATAGAATACTTTCTTCAAATGGAAGCTGATATGAAAGTGCAACATGTAAAACAGATGTGAGGTAGAGTTGCTCTGGAAGGAATATTGGGGGGCTCTCGAGTTGCTCATGTTGCCACCACTAAGGAAAACAGTGAACTACAAGAACACAAAACAAAACAAAACCTGAAAACTACTGCTTTTAAATAAAGGACATCAGTTATCAGAATCATAGAATCTTGGACTTGACTTAACTTTCCATCAATCTCCTCTACATCATCTCCCAAAGTATTTGCCACTGTTGAATAGCTCAAGTTATCTTAGTTCTTTCTCAAGTTAAGCTAAAATGTTGGTCATATTTACATGTTTTATGTGAAAAACACTGAAATATAGGGAGATAACTACCATACCCTTTATGGTTATTAGTTTCAGCATGCCACTTTGCAAAATGGAGCAGGGTAGGGTAAAACTATCTGTATATGGTTCCTCTAAGTTAGTGACAGTCTACATCCAATGTTGATGGATAAACGGCAATTAAATGCTTCACACTAGCACATCCAGAACTGAAAAATTATCAGAACAAACTTAGTCAAAGTCTAAATACAGATCATAATCACTAACTAGTCTTGAAGAGAGAGAGTCATATCAATGCAAACCCCAAAACTGACGGTGCCTTTTTCTGATTTTACTCCTGCTATCAGGAAAAGGAATAGGGTTGGAAATAAGAAAATTTCAGAAGTAAATATCCACTGACATGAAAACAAGTAGTCCTTCCATAATAATAAGCAGTTTTATACACTTTCCACAACTCCTCTTCCTTGCTAGTCCATTGACATTCTGTAGTTACACGCAATTTTCTTGTTTCCCTACTTCTACCAGTTGAAATATTATTCATCCTTTAAGGTCTCAGTTAAATGCATACACTTGATGAAGTCTTCCATCTTAGGCCAGGTTACAATTACTTCATTGTCCCTCCCATCCATATTCCTAATAGTACTTCACACCATTTATCACGTTCTATCTTTTGTTATACTTGGCCTTATATATATATCTCACCCTCTTTAATGCCAACTTCTTTGAGATTTCCTACAACATCTAACACATAGTAGAAATTCTATTAAATTGAAACTGAATTTCTCACCCCTAAATTGTGCTTTCACATTTTTTTTCAGTGGATAAGATATGCAGATTTTACAGGAACTAAGGATCCACACAGTGAGCAGGAAAAAAAAAAAAAGAATGGATTGGTTACATACTGTTGAGGTGGTTAAGTTGAGACTCAATACAGTACCCAAGATGTAACTTTGACAAAACAGCTAGATAAAAAAAAAGAAATCCACTGTAGCTTTATGAAACACCTTATTTCAGTCAAAATACCAGAAGTAACATTTTCATTCATTCAGAAAAACATTTACTATAAGCAGAACATAAAGAATTCCTACAACTCAAACACAAAAAGACAAATAACCAAATTGAAAAATGGGCAAAGCTGGAACTTCGGGTATCTGTGTGACACATGAGACCCAGAGCTAGAGTTCTAGAGTTCAGCTTATCCCATATAGCCAACTGTTAAAAACACTAAAAAAGTGTTCAGACTTAAATTAGAGATATGAATGAAGCTGATCTGGTTAGGACTAAGGTAAATCAGACTAAAGGGTAAAGGATATTGACTGCATTTTAAAACTTCAACTTCTGTGTGCGATCAAAGGAAGAGATGTTTATTTGATGCAAAATTTATATTTTCAGTAGCACAAAATCTAATTTAACTTGTATAAGATTTAAACTTGAGCTTTTAATTTTTTTTTTTTTTTTTTAACATGGGCAGGCACAGGGAATCGAACCCGGGTCTCCGGCATGGCAGGGCAGGTGAGAATTCTACCTGTTGAGCCATCATAACACCACCCTAAACTTGAGCTTTTTAAAACATCATAATTACATGGAACTCTGAATAGGGAGGGAGGTCTTGGTTTGCACAGGTTAGTGTGATGCCCTGATACATCCCAGATTCTGGGCAGAAGATAAAAAAGTATTTTGCAAAGTCCCCTTGATGGACTGGGAGAAATGTGAAAATACAAAACATCCCCACCTGGGTAAAACCTAATTTTTTGTAAGCACTGAGATTCCCTCAATCTTGGGGCTTGTCCTAATGAAACTTATTCCTGCAAAGGAGAAGCTAAGCCTACTTAAGATCATGCCTAACAGTCATCCCCAAAGAAACTCTTTGATTGTTCAGGTGTGGTCTCTCTAAGCCAGCTCTGCAAGTGAACTCACTGTCCTCTACCCTGTGTGGGACATGACTCCCAGTGGTGTAAATCTCCTTGGCAAGGTGCGAGATGATTCCCAGATATGAGCCTGCCCTGGCATCACGGGATTTAGGAAGGCTTCTTGAATGAAAAGGGAAAGAGAAATGAAACAAAACAAAGTTTCAGTGACTGAGAGATTTCAAATAGATTTAAGGTCATTCTGGAGGTTATTCTTACGTAGTACATAGATAAGCCTTTCCAGTTTTTGGTGTATTGGAGTAGCTAAAGAGAAATACCTGAAACTGTTGAACTGTAATCCAATTGATTCTTGAAGATGACTGTATAATTATATAGCTTTTAAGGTGTGACCATGTGATTGTGAAAACCTTGTGACTGACACTCCCTTTTATCCAGTGTATGGACAGACAAATAAGAAAATAAAGACAATAAATAAATAAATAAACAGGGGAATGAGGGGGATGGGATGTTTTGTGAGTCCTTCATTTCTTTCTTTCTTTAAATATATTTTTTGAGTAATAAAAATGTTCAAATATTGATTGTAATGATGAATACACTGCTATATGATGACACTGTGAACCACTGACTGTACACTCTGGATGATTATATGATATATGAAAAATAATATATCTTAATAAAATTGTATTAAAAATGGGCAAAGGATTTGAAAAGACATTTTTCCAAAGAAGATAGATGAATGGCCAATAAACACATGAAAAGATACTCAAGATCACTAGTCACCGGGGAAATACAAATCAAATATGAATTCACAACCACTAGGATGGCTATTATTTTTCAAAAGTAAGAAGAAAAGAACAAGTGTTGGTAAAGATACAGAAGAACTGGAACTCACATACATTGCTAACACAGATGTAAAACTGTGTAGCCACTGTAGAAAAAGTTTCATGGTTCCTCAAAAATTTAAACAGAGAATTACCATATGTTCCAACAATTCTACTCTTACGTATATACCCCAAAGTACTGAAAGCAGAGTCTCAAACGAATGCTTGAACATCAATGTTCATAGAAGGATTGTTTACAATAGCCAAAAAGTGGAAACAACCCAAGTGTCCATTGACAGGTGAGCAGATAAGCCAAATCCATACAACGGAATACTGCTCAGCCAGAAAAAGGAATGCAGTTTTGATACATGCTACAACATGGATGAACCATGACAACATTATGCTAAACAAAATATGCCAGATACAAAAGGACAAAAAGCTGTAGGATTCCACTTACCTAAAATAATTAGAATAAGCTAATTCAAGGAAATGGAAAGACGCTTACAGATTGCGAAGGGCTGGGGAAAGGAAAAACGCAGAGTTATTGCTCAATGGATGCAGAGTTTCTATTGGGGGTGATAAACACTTTTGGTAATGATGATAGTACAATACCTTAATGTAATTAACGCCACTGATTTGTGCAGTTAAAACTGTTTAAAAGGGTAAATTTTATGTTATATTTGTTATTACAATAAAAAATTAGTTACAAATAGTCACTAAGACCTACTCTGTAAAAGCACTGTACCAGGTACAAAAGAATAGAGAAATAAATCAAGACTAGATCCTGTTCTTATAAAAGAAACTGTGCTCAGGTGCCAAGTTACACTGCTTACTTAAGGATTTATCTTCATAAATCTCATGTCTTGAGGATCTTTCATTTGTCCATGAAGGCACTATTCCTCCATCCCACAAAAAGGTAGTTGTGCCATTACAATTCTCCTTCAATTCTTATTTTCCAATGATCAGAAAAATGTACCTGGTAGAAAAGAGGCAACAGGCTGTCCCCCCAATGACTCACTTCTCCCCTTCTATATTAACCAACTTGGGGGTGAGGCACATGGCTACCATGAACAATGACTACATTTATCAGCTTCCCCTGCTGATGAGTATGGTTGTGTGACTAAATTCTAGCCTGCTAGACTCTTACGAGGTATTAAAAATATCTTGTGACAGCTTCTAGGAACCTTTCTTAACAGTACCCAGAGTCTCACTCTCCCTTCACACTTTGTCTCTTTCTCTATCCTGCTGCTTGAACTCAGATGTTGCCTGGGGCAATGAGTAGGAAGCTCAGACCCTAGGGATGGTTGAAATACACTGAAAGGAGTTTAGGTCTTGGAGGACTCTATGGTTGGCAAGATGCCCCCACACTCAAAGATATCCATGTCCTGATCCCTGGAACCTGTAAATATGCTACACAAGTCAGAAGGGGATTTGAAGACACAATTATGAGTATCAGGTGGACACAATCTAATCACATGCACCCTTAAAAAAAAGAGAACTTTCTCTGGCTGGAGTCAGAAAGACTCGGTAGAAGGTTAAGTCCGAGTCTCCAAGCATGAGAAGGATTTGATGTGCCACTGCCGGCTATGAGACGTGGGGGACTATGTGAAAGGATCAGACAGGCTTCTAGGAGCTAAGAGCAGCCCCCAGCTGACAGCCAGCAAGGAAACAGGACCTCTATCCCACAACCACCCAGAACAAAATTCCACTGACAGCTTGAATGCTGGGAGGTGAGGTGAGGGAAGGGAAAAGACAGGATAGGACACGAGAGGACAACAGAGGACAAGAGAAGACAAGAAAACAAGAGGAGTAACACACACAGTGAAAAGTTTTGCTCTCTTCCCACTTCATAACCATTTTAATCAGTTTCTTGTGTATTCTTCTAGAGCACAACTCTTACAGAGTATATATTTGGATGTAAATAAAAGACATTCAAATATATATTATTTCCCCCCTTACAGTATGCTAATAAAGAGCATACCATATTTTTCCAAACCCTGCTCTTTTTCACATATCTTGAAGAGCTTTCCATCAGTATCCAGAGAACTTACTCTTTTCTGAGACCTTACAATGTCCATTGTATCGGTGTAGAACATTTATTTAAACAGATCTCTACTGATAGATACTTGGGATATTTCTAACCTTTAGCTACTATTTAAAAAATCCAAATATAAACTTGTATGTTGTAATTTTGCAAAAATCCAGGTAAGATTGCTGGGTCGAGGGGGTTATGTAATTGGTTTTTTGATAGACAGTCCCAAATTCTTCTTCATAGGGGTTGTACCAATTTACACTTCCACCAACAAAGTTTATGTTTGTCTCTGCAAAACCTTATGAATAGATTTTTCCAATCTGATTGGTGAAAAATGTATCTTAGTGAAGTTTTAAATTATATTTTTCTTAATCCAGTAAAACTGAGCATTAACAATACACTTAAGGGATATTTGTATATACTTTTATGCTTTTAAAATTTTGAACTTCATGAATATGTCATCTTTAGGCAAACTGGCCACTATCTCAAGGTGTCTACAGGCATAAATTAAATTCAACTGGGTATTATTTTTTCACTTTTGAGAAAATGTTAGGAAAGCAAATATTCAAAATTCAACCATATGGACAGTAACTGTTTTATTAGTTCCCCTAAGTCTAGTATAGGTTCTGGTGCACTTAAGGTGTCCAGTAAAATGTCTGGTGAAGTAAACAGGCACTAAAAATTTTCTTTGTAAGTTATAGCACAACAGCACCACCAAGGGGTGCTTTAGCATACCCATATCAAATTTCCTTCCATCCAATCTCCAAGTCACTGGATATCCATACATAATCAAAACTGAAACAGAGTGCTGCATAAATGCCATTTCCAAACAATTTCCTAGCTTTACCCTCCAGCGTTAATGATGTCCACAAGTCCCTCTTGTATAAAACTTCCAGAGCTGCCATGTCAGAGTGAACATCCAGCCAGTCACACTGAAACACTGGTAACGCAGCCCTACATAAAACAAGACACCATTCCTAGAAAGTAAGCATTTCTTTTTCATCAAAAGAAACTGAATACAGGTAAAAGTCAGGGGAGAGATTTAATTTCAAAAGTAAATTAAATAAAGTAAAGGAAAATCCAAAGAAGAGCATCTGAATGGATTCAGCTTAATTTTCTATTTTGAAAAAAAAAATCTTGATATTTATCTTAAGCCCAAAATTTAAGAATGAAAGTGAATTATTCATTTGTGCAACAGCACTGGGTCATAAGTTATGATATTGAATTCAACAGCCTTATGACAAACAATAAAGAAAGCCACAATGAACCACACCAAACAGCATCTACGCCCCTTTGTGGCCCCGTCTTGAATTCAGACTGGCCCTGTGACCTGCTTTAGACTGATAAGATATGAAGGAAGTGATGTATTGAAATAATTTAGCTACATCATAGGAAACTTTACAGTTTCTGTCACTGTTGGGATGGTACCTCTTAGAACCTGCCTGTACTGTTATGAGAAGCCCAAGCTTCATAAAGAGGTCACAGGTAGGAGACATAAATTGGTTAACACCTCAACAGACCTCGCAGTCGCCAGCTATGAGTGGAATCATAGCGGACATCTAATCCAGCCGTTGTCTGACTGCCAGTGAGTACTGCTTGGCTAAGCAAGTTAATCCACAGAACCGTGAGACATAATTATAAATTGCTGCTTTAAGCCATTAAATTTTGGAGTGGTGTGTTAGACAGCAATAGACAACTGGAATAAATCTCATTACTTTAATAGCCACACCCAGGAAAGACAAATAATAAACTTGTAAGATAATTTAGTAAAGTGACATCTCTTTCTTATGGCCTTTTAAAATATAGAGCATAAGTTCTTACAAAGAATAAACATGATTTATATGTTCTATATGTCTATATATATTCTGTTCTCTCCCCCTTTTCTTCCAACCCACAAGGACTGTGTTCTCAATAAATATTTATTAAATGGAAGCATGAATAATACAGACATAGCTAACTATTGATTATACTGATGGAAGGAAGTAAGGATATAATTAATTCAGAAACAGTCAATATTTTAAAGTCTATATAGTGAACCCTGAAGTACAGGCATGCTTACGTTCACTATCTCCACCTCATGCTCTGAAAGAGCATTAAAGCAGTGGTTCTCAAATTTGTTTATCTCAGGGCTCTTTTGAACTTAAAAATTACTGAAGACCCCAAAGAGCTTTTTTTTATAAGTGGGTTGTCCCTATAGATCTTAACTATACCAAAAATTAAATCTAAAAAAATCTAAAATATTTGTTCATTTGAACATAATAATGAACATATTACATATTAATATAAATAACATTTAATGAAAAAGATATTTTCCTTTTGGAAAAAATAAGTGAGAAAAGTGGTATATATTCAAT
This sequence comes from Myrmecophaga tridactyla, assembly GCA_004026745.1. Classification (NCBI taxonomy): domain Eukaryota; kingdom Metazoa; phylum Chordata; class Mammalia; order Pilosa; family Myrmecophagidae; genus Myrmecophaga; species Myrmecophaga tridactyla. The sequence goes on from PVIY010019803.1 coordinate 28,603, forward strand.
TTTTGCAGATTTCCTTACTGTCTGAATTAAGAGAAGAAAGATTTTCATAACTACTTTTTAAATTAATCAAGTGCCAAATGTACTTTGGTTGAAGCATATGCCTCTTCCAGCAACTTCCAGATATCGAGTTGAAAAAGGGAGAAGTAGTTTAGTACTCTCTAAAAAATTACAGATATTTTATCTGATACGACAATAAAACTCAACAATTTGTAGTTCCTTAAAAATTAGTTACAGTGTAGAAACAGAATCCATAATGAAGAACTTGTAGTCTGTCATATTAAGAGCCACTGGCCCTCTTGTACTTCTAATGAATATTTTTACCTAAGCATGATTTTCAAACTTCATACACTGGTCATTTGAAAAATATTTATTTACTGGGTATGCAGATCTTCCAAATGTTGTAACATTCAATCATTATATTATTAAAAAAACCCACATTCGTTAATATCATGGATCTTATCAGAAAAATCTACAAGTATGAGCAGATGCCAAACTCATGGGGCCAGGTGCAAGTTTTCTAAAATTTTAACTTTTTTATAATGTTAGAAAGGTTTAATTTATCATTGGCAACCAATGCTGGCAGTTGTTTTCTTAGAAGAAACAGGCTACTTTATTAATTTTCAAGATGTCTCTGAAGTCTGAATAACCATAGATAGTCACTCTTTCGTTCATGTAAAAATGATATTCCATCAAGAAAACTGCTGGATCCAGGATAATTGCACAAGTGCTCTCCCCTTGAGACAACTATTATAGTTCAGTGGCCAGTAGAAATGCTTTACAAGAACTTCCTACTTTATCACATAAGGGTATTAAAAAGACATGTACTCAAGGGTCAAGTTTAATACAATCATTTTACTATTTTATCAAAGACATTCTTAAATTTTTTTTTTATAAACTTCAAGTGTGTGGCTGTAAGAAATAAATAGTTTGTTGCTGCTGCCCTGATTTATGCTAAGGTGCCAGCTGTTTCACCTAATTTTGCTTTGCATCATTGGTGCAAATATCAACGCAATGATAAAGGAAAATGAAGTATTATTATTATAAAAAGTTGATCCCGTGTACCCCTTGTGGTCCAAGGACCTCACCTTGAGACCACTATATTGAGTGATACAGGAAAATGAAGCATTATTATTATAAAAAGTTTATCCTGTGTACCTCTTGTGATTCAAGGACCTCACCTTGAGACCACTATATTGGAATCATCCAAGAAAGACTTTGTAGAAAGTCTACACAGCGGACACTCACAATGAATGTGCATTCATAATTGAGAATCTGAACATAAAGTGGTTGATGTCTGTTTATCTTTTCAGTATTTATCAATGTCAGCTCTGCCATAAATTAAAGAATACTTCTAGGCTTAGGGTCAGACCTGGATTCCAATTTCAGTTCCACCAAAGTGATAGCTATTTGACCCTGAATAAGTTTCTTAGTCTCCCTGAGTCTCAGTTTTCCGTTTATATAACAAAAACAATATGTTCCTCAAACAGGGCTATAGTTACAACTATATAAAACAGCATACACACACACACACACACACACACACACACATACTATAGGTTTGGCATGTAGTAATCCCTGAATGAAGTCTAGCTGAATTTAATTCTGAATGGGGTGATAGTGGTGATAACACTGGTATTATTTACCTCTCTACTATTTATGGAGAGACCATGTTGTAAATAGATACTTAAAAAACTTAGCCCTTTATGGGTTGTATAAACCCATGTGTCCCACTAATAAACACTACAAATATAATTAAATTCTTGTATGAACTACTGCAAAGGTATGAATCTTTTACAAAGAGTGTATAAGTTTGGGGAACAGAGAGAAAACTGCTATTGCTTGCTATGGGCTGTTTAACAGGAAAACATTCATAATAACACAGCAACATCAGGAGTAAATAAGGGGGGAGAATGACAAAAGTCAAGGGGAGGTTTGGATTTCCTATTTAGTGAGGGTGTGTTTATTGGTTATCTTTCTCTTGGGAACAATGAAATTATCTTAAATTGAGGGTGTTGATGGACTGTTGACTTTGGACACATACATAATGAATGATGGTGGCAGAAGAATGCGCTGACTGAGAAGTAGATTGGAGAATGATGGTGTATACATATGATCAAATAGTGTGTTGCTACAAAAAGGAACAAGGTTGTGAGGCATGTAACATCATTAATGAAACTGGGACATTTGGTAAGCAAAATAAGCCAGAAACAAAAGAGCAAATATGTATGATCTCATTTAGAAAATACTTGCTTGAAAACAGGGGCCTAGATTGTAAGCACTTACAAGATTCACATTTAGTCCAGAGTGGTTACTGTGATTTCTGGATTTTGAGAGGCTATTTTTAACCTATAAGAATGAAACCAATCAGGTTGGGAATAAGGTAATTCAGGGATAAGGAAGATATTACTATATTTTAGAACCTCGTCTATCTTTAAGACAGGTTTATTTTTTCCAGAACCTAAATTTTCTTAGCACATAATCTACCTCAATCTGTCTAGATAGATCATTTAAAAAATCCAAACACAAGGAGTCGAGAATAAGAATGAGGACCTTTAATCCTGTATAGCTTAATGTAATGCCTAGACAGATACTAGAATATATTAAGCAGATAATCAAAAAGTATTGGCATTCAGTGGTAGAATGCTTGCCTTACATGTGGGAGACCCAGGTTCAATTTCTGGACCATGCACCCAAACCAAACCAAACCAAACCAAACAAAAAAAAAAAAACAGTATTGGCAAAGTCCCCTGAGAGATGGGAGAAAAAAATATTGAACTATTAAACCTTACCACTAGGGAAACCCCTTATACTGTGTCAAACATTAGGGACACCCAAATCAAAAGGCCAAGCCCTGGATCTTGAGCTTATGTATATAGTAGAGAAGCTTAGCCTACCAAAATGTATGCCTAAGAGTTACTTCTGGAGGACCTCTTTTGTTGCTCAGATGTGGCCTCTCTTTCTCCAAGTCCAGCTCTGCAAGCGAAATCACTGCCCTCCCCCCTACAAGGGACATGATATCCAGGGGTGAAAGTCTCCCTTGGTGGTGTGGGAGATGACTCTCAGAGATGAGCCTGGCCCTGGCACCATGGGATCAACAATGCCATCCTGACAAAAAGGGGGAAAAGAATTGTAACAAATAAGGTATCAGTGGCTGAGAAAGTTCAAATAGAGTACATAAGGCTACTCTGGAGGTCATGCTTATGCAAACTTCAGTTAGACAGTGTTATCTACCATAACTGGCCAAACCCCAACCAAAACCATTCCTGCCAATCCTAAAGAACATCTAGGACATTATATAAGATTCTACAAAGGTTCCATGCACTAGGATAACTTTCCAGAAACCTACAACCTCCACATGGTCCCTGGACCAGATAAGTCCTGAAATGCAGAGGGGCCAGCCTCTCCAGAACAACAACTAGTTCCATCCCCCTATCCTATATTATCGATGGCCTCTTCCAACATGAAAAAGTTAGAATGGGCATAGCTCAAAACCCCTAAACACTGGAAGATGGATCAAAGGAGAAGGAGGAATTAAAACAGAAAAGATAAGATTTAACAAATGAGTATGACTTCTGAATCAGCACATTGATATTTCTTTTGATCTCCAGTGTCTTGGATAGGCTAGAAGGAAAAATCTAAAATCGTGGAACTGCAACATAAACTCTGAAATTTGTCTACAACTAAGTGTTGTGATATACTTTGAAAATTATTGCTTTTTTGTATATATGTATTTTTCACAAAAAAGAAAAAATATTGATTGTGATGATAAAAAAAGACATGAAGTACAGTTGATAAAAATGCAATTACTTATTTCTTCATGGACCATGCTCTGCAGAGTAAAAAAAAAAAAATGACAATGGTCCTCATTTCAATGATTTCAATGACAGCCACTACAATTTTAAAATTAGACAAAACTATGTGCCACATACAAAATTTTATAGACAAGTCTTTCATACTAAAAGTTCACTAAAATGTTTAATTTCAAACTGTAATAGGGAAGTTCAATGCAAATGCACAGGTATGTTGGATAAAATCTTAAGAGCTACAGCAATTCAGCTCTTCTTCCCTTGGGCAGGGAATCAAAATCTAGGACTATTAACAGACAGTAAGATTTGTTTTCAGGTCAAAAGTATTTCAAATAAATCTACAACTTTTCCAATAAAAAAAATTTCAGAAACGTTTTAATACTATAATAAAGAAAACAAAGACAGAAAAAATTTATAAACCATTACATGCCTGAAATACAAGTTTCACCTAAAAAGATTAGATGTGAGAAGATTATTGGAATTTCAAGCTAAAAGATAATACAGTTCTTGCCCTCTTTCCCATATTTATTTTCCAGGATAATATTTGTGCTGGCTTGAAATGATGTATGGACTCTAGAAAGGCCATGTTTTAACCCTAATCCCATTTTGTTAAGGCAGCAGCGTCTTCTAATACCTATTCAGCATGGTATGTTTGAAACTGTAATCAGATCTTCTCCCTGGAGATGTAATTAAATCAAGAGTGGTTGTTAAACTGGATTAGGTGGATGCGTGTCTCCACCCATTCGGGTGGGTCTTGATTAGTTTCTGGAGTCCTATAAAAGATGAAACATTTTGGAGAATGAGAGAGATTTGGAGAGAGCAGAGAATGCTGCAGCATTCACAAAGCAGAGAGTCCACGAGTCAGTGACCCTTGGAGATGAAGAAGGAAAATGCCTCCCGGGTAGCTTCATGAAACTGGAAGCCAGGAGAGAAAGCTAGCAGATGACGCCATGTTCACCATGTGCCTTCTCACTTACGAGAGAACCCATGAACTTCACTGGCCTTCTTGAACCAAGGTATCTTTCTCTGGATGCCTCTGATTGGACATTTCTATAGACTTGTTAGAACTGGGACATTTTCTTGGTCTTAGAACTGTAAACTAGCAACTTATTAAATTCCCCTTTTAAAAAGCCATTCCGTTCCTGGTATATTGCACTCTGGCAGCTAGCAAGCTAGAACAGTATTCATACACCATGCACTGTAATACCTGAACACTTCAATACCTGTCTCAATTAGCCAGTTTAACAACAATAACAACAAAACTCCACCTTACTGTCTTTGCTACTCTAAACTTTAGGTACCTAACTATAGTGGAAGGCATTGGAATCAAGGGTGGGGAGCAGCAAATGGAACAATCAATAAGAGCTTGGCTATTTGGATTACAAAGAATCATCACTTTCAAACAACCCCCAGGAACTTGGATCCATGGTCCCATGGCAGAAGAATGACGCTCAAAAGTAATATCCTGCCAGTCTTGCTAGGACAGTGCAATGAAATGAGTATGGGCTTTTGATCTGGACAAACTAAGATAGGTACTTACCAGCTGTGTAGTGCTAAGCAAGTATAACTTCTATTTTCCTCTTCTGTAAAATGGGGTCTAAAATACCTAAATAGACCCTCTGAAGGAGGAAAAAAAGCACCATACAGGCAGGGCAAGAAACAAGAAAACAAGAACTGAAAAATTCGATTTGTTAAAATAAAACCTAAGCTAGAGGTCCAGAATAAGCTGAACTGAATGTCAAAGAACAGATAGACAACAAAGTCATCCAGCAAGAAAATCCTAAGTAAAAGAAGTGAAAACAATCTCCAGAATAAACTAATTAAGGCAATTAAATGTCTAGACACCAGCAAAAAATAGTGAATCATACTAGGAAAATTGAAGATATGGCCCAGTCAAAGGAATAAACCAACAATTCAAATGAGATACATTAATTCAGAATGTTCAAACAGACATGGAAAACCTCATCAAAAATCAAATCAATGACTTGAGGGAGGATATAAAGAAGGAAAGGAATGAACAAAAAGAAGAAATCGAAAGTCTGAAAAAACAAATCACAGACCTTATGGGAATGAAAGGCACAGTAGAAGAGATGAAAAAACAATGGAAACCTACAATGTCAGATTTCAGGAGTCAGAAGATAGGATTAGTGCACTGGAGGACAGGACATCTAAAATCTGACAAGCAAAAGAAAATATAGGGAAAAGAATGGAAAAATATGAGCAGAGAATTGAATGACAAAATGAAGTGCATGAATATATGTGTTGTGGGTATCCCAGAAGGAGAAGAGAAGGGAAAAGGAGGAGAAAAACTAATGGAGGAAATTATCACTGAATATTTCGCAACTCTTATGAAAGACTTAAAATTACAGATCCAAGAAGTGCAGTGTACCCCAAACAGAACACATCCAAATAGATGTACTCCAAGACACATACTAATCAGAAAGTCGGATGTCAAAGAAAAAGAGAAAATCTTGAAAGCAGCAAGAAAAAAGCAATCCATCATATACAAGGGAAGCCCAATAAGACTATGCGTAGATTTCTCAGCAGAAAGCATGGAGGTGAGAAGACAGAGGGATGATATATTTAAGTTACAAAAAGAGAAAAACTGCCAACCAAGAATTCTATATCCCACAAAACTGTCCTTCAAAAATGCGGGGGAAATTAAAATATTTTCAGACCAAAAATCACTGAGAGAATTTGTGATTGAGAGACCAGCTCTGCAAGAAATACTAAAGGGAGCACTAGAGACAGATAGGAAATGACAGGAGAAAGAGTTGTGGAGAAGAGTGTACAAATGAAGACTATCAGTAAAGGTAAAAAGAAAAAAAAAGAGATATGACATTTGCCTAAAGGCAAAACTGTAGGAGAAAGTACAGTAATAACACTAAATGTTAATGGAGAAAACTCCCCAATCAAAAGACACAGACTGGCAGAATAGATTAAAAACAGGACCCATCTATATGCTGTCTACAGGAAACGCATCTTAGACATAACGATAAATACAGGTTGAAAGTGAAAGGTTGGGAAAAGATATTTCATGCAAATAACAATCAGAAAACAGCAGGCGTAGCTATACTAATATCCAACAAATTAGACTTCTGCTCCAGGACCAGATGGCTTCACATGTGAATTCTATCAAACATTCAAGAAAGAAGTAGTACCAATCTTGCTCAACCTCCTCAAAATAGGAGGGAAGGCTACCTAAGTCATTCTATGAAGCCAAGATCACTCTAATGCCAAGTTCAGGCAAAGATACTACAAGAAAAGAAAATTACAGACCAATCTCTCCAATGAATATAGATGCAGAATTCCTCAACAAAATTCTTGAAAATTGAATCCAGCAGCACATTAAGAAAATTACACACCATGACAAAGTAGGACTCATCCCAGGTATGCAAGGATGGTTCAACATAAGATAATCAATTAATGTAATATACCAAATCAACAAAACAAAGCAGAAAAACCACATGATCATCTTGATTGATGCAGTAAAGGCAATTGACAAAATTCAAGATCTTTCCTGTTGAAAACACTTGAAGGATAGGAATATAAGGGAACTTCCTCAACATGATAAAGGGAATATATGAAAAATCCACAGCTAACATTGTCCTCAATGGGGAAAAACTGATAACTTCCCCCTAAGATCAGGAATGAAACAAGGATGTCCACTGTCACCACTGTTATTCAACACTGTGTAGGAAGATCTAGCCAGAGCAATTAGACAACAAAAAGAAATACAAGACATCAAAATTGGAAAGGAAGAACTAAAACTCTCACTGTTTGCAGAAGATATGATACTACATGTCGAAAACCCCAAAAGATGCACAGCAAAACTACCAGAGCTAATAAATGAGCACAGCAAACTGGCAGATTATAAGATTAACACTCAAAAATCTGTGGTGTTTTTATACACTAGTAATGAGCAATCTGAGGGGGAAAGCAAAAAAAAAAAAAAAAAAAAAAAAAAAAAAAAAAAAAAAAAAAAAAAAAAAAAAAAAAAAAAAAAAAAAAAAAAAAAAAAAAAAAAAAAAAAAAAAAAAAAAAAAAAAAAAAAAAAAAAAAAAAAAAAAAAAAAAAAAAAAAAAAAAAAAAAAAAAAAAAAAAAAAAAAATTCCATTTACAGTTGCAAACAAAAGAATAAAATATTTACAAATAAATTTAATTAAGGATACAAAAGACCTATACAAAGAAAACTTTTAAATAAATGGAAGGGCATACCATATTCACGGATTGGAAGACTAAAAAAGGTTAAGATGTCAATTGTACCTAAAGTGATTTACAGATTCAATGCAATACCAAATAAAATCACAAAAATTTACTTTTCAGAAATAGAAAAACCAATAACCAAATTTATCTGGAAGGGCAGGGTGCCTTGAATAGCTAAAAATATTCTGAGAAAGAAAAATGAAGTCGGAGATCTCATACTACCTGAGTTTAAGGTGCATTACGAAGCTACAGAGGTCAAAACAGAATGGTACTGGCATAAAGATAGATATACTAACCAATGGAATCAAATAAGAGTGCTCAGATATAGACACTCTCATCTATGGACAACTGATCTTTGATAAGGCAGTCAAGCCAACTCACCTGGGACAGAACAGTCTCTTCAACAGATGGTGCCTGGAGAACTGGACATCCACATTCAAAAGAATATAAGAGGATCCATATCTCACACCCTCCACAAAAATAAACTCAAAATGGAACAAGGACCTAAACATTAGATCTTAAGACCATAAAACTTTTCGAAGAAAATGTAGGGAAATATCTTATAAATCTTACAATAGGAGGCAGTTTCCTACATCTTACACCCAAAGCTCAAACACTGAAGGAAGAAATAGATAAATGGGAACTCCTCAAAATTAAACAATTTTGTGCATCAAAGAACTATGTCAAGAAAGTAAAAAGACAGCCTACACAATGGGAGACAATATTTGGAAACCATATATGAAATAAAGGTCTAGTATTTAGAATATATAAAGAGATTGTTCAACTCAACAACAAAAAGACAAACAACCCAATAACAAAATGGGAAAAATACATGAACAGACACTTCTCAGAAGAGGAACTACAATGGCTAAAAGGCACATGAAGAGATGTTTAACTTCCTTGGCTATCAGGGAAATGCAAATCAAAACCACAATGAGATATCATCTCACACCCACCAGGATGGCCATTATCAATAAAACAGAAAATGACAAGTGCTGGAGAGGAAATGGAGAAAGAGGCACGCTTATCCATTGTTGGTGTGATTGTAAAATGGTACAACCACCGTGGAAGGCAGTTTGGCAGTTCCTCAGGGAGTACAGAATTGCATATGATCTGGCAGTACCATTGCTAGGTATCTATTCAGAGTACAAGAGAGCAAGGACACAAATGGACATTTGCACACTAATGTTTATAGCAGCATTATTCACAATTGCCAAGAGATAAAAATAGCTTAAATGTCCATCAACAGATGAGTAGCTAAACAAGCTGTGATATACGCATATGATGGAATATTACGCAGCTGTAACACAGAATAAGGTTAAGAAGTATGTAACAACATGGATGGACCTTGAGGACATTACACTGAGTGAGATTAGCCGGAAACAAAAGGACAAATACCGTATGGCCTCACTGATATAACCTAACGCTAATGAATGAACGTTCAAACTGAGACTTCAGAAATTTATCTTGAATCATCATCTTTAAAATCCATTGACGGTGTGTGATGGAGGCTCAGTGGCAGAGTTCTCGCCTGCCATACTGGAGAACAGGGTTCGAGTCCCAGTACCTGCCCATGTTAAAAAAAAATCCACTGACAACTCATTCACATGCACTGTTGTTGTTTTGAAGATCAGACTGCCTTTTCTTTCTATTCCTTCCATTATCCTAAACTTTCAACTAACAAAGCTCTCCACAATAAGAACTCAGCTGGTTCTCTGAGGCTTCTTTCCTATAATCCCTATTCATGTCCACCACATGCTGACTGAACGGAACTAGTTATTTTCTAAATAGAAACCATTCTTTCTCACTACAATCATCTCTTGTTTTATTTTGTTATAGGTGATGTTTTTCCCAACACTATTTGTAAAAGAGACTATTCTTTCCCCATTTAATAGTTTTGGTGCCCTTGTAAAAAATCAATTTGTCATAGATGTATAATGGGCTTATTTCTAGACTCTCAATTTTATTCCATTAGTCTAAAGGTCTATCCTTATGCTTATTGAGACTGTTTGGATTAGAGTAGCTTTCTAGTAAGTTCTGAAGTGTTAGACCACCAACTTTGTTCTTTTCCAATACTGTTTTGGCTTTTAGTTTCCCCTGAAATTCCCTATGAATTTGATGACTGGCTTTTCCATTTCTGCAAGGAAGCCGTTGGGATTATGGGAGGGATTACACTGAATTGGTAGCTCACTTCGGGCAGCACTGCCATCTTTAGTATATTAAGTCTTCTAATATAGCGATATGGGACGTCTTGCCACTTATTTAGGTCTTCCTTAATTTCTTTCAGTAGTTTTGCAGTTTTCAGTGTACAAATATTTTATCTCCCTGGTTAAATTTATTCTCAGGTATTTTATTCTTCTAGATACTATCATCAATGGAATTGTTACGTCAATTTCCTTTTCAGATTGTTCATTGCTAGTATACACAGACATGGCTGGGGGTTTTGCACATTGATCTTGTACTCTGAAACTTCAGAGAGTTCATTTATTAGCTCTAAGATGTTTTTATGTAGATTCTTCAGAATTTTCAGTATACAGGATCATGTCATTTGCAAAGCAATAGTTGTACTTTTTTTCATTCCAATGAGGACGCCTTTTTTTTTTTCCCCTTGCCTAATTGTTCTGGCTAGAACTTCCAATATAATGCTGAGTAACATTGGTAAAAGCGGACATCCTTGTTTTGTTCCTGATCTGAGGGAGAAAGCTTTTATTTTGTTTTCATCATTATGAATAATGTTAGCTGTGGGTTTTTCATAAAAGTCCCTGGGTTAGTTCGGAAGCTGCTGGAATACAATATACCAGAACAGCTTTTAAAAAGGGGAATTTAATAAGTTACAAATTTAGAGTTCTAAGGAAGTGAAAGTGTCCAAATTAAGGCACCAACAAGAGGTGATCTTCATTCAAGAAACACCTCAGTCAGCTGAGGAGTTACATGGCTGGCATCTGCTGGTCCCTTGCTCCTGGGCTCCGCTTTCAGCCTTTGTTCCTCTGGGAGTTCCTCACTTTACTTCTTTAGGGCTGGCTTTCATCTCTTGGTTTTCCTTGGCCAAGTCAGGTTCCAGCTTGCTTAACATCTCATGGCAATGTCTGCTGGGGTCCAAGCGTCTCCAAACATCTGTGTCTCTATTCTCTACGTGTCTGTATCTGTGTCAGCTCTGCTGTGAAGTTTCTGTCAGCTCTAAGGCTTCTGCTGTTTCTGGCAGCTCTGTCACTCTCTAAAATGTTTCCTTTTCAAAGGACTCCAGTAAATGAATCAAGACCCACTTAGAATGGGTAGAGTCACATCTTAACAGGTTAAGGAAGTTTCCTTTCTAGTCCTACTTTTCTGAGTGTTTTTATCAAGAAAGGGTGTTAGATATTGTCAAATTCCTTTTCTGCATCAACTGAGATGTCATGTGGTTTTATTTCTTCATTCTATTAATGTGGTGTATTATATTCATTGCTTCTGTTACAATGAACCACTCTTACATTTCTGGGATAAATCACATTTGGTCATAGTTTATAATCCTTTTAAATGCCGTCGGATTCAGAGTGCTAATAATTGCTGAGGATTTTTCCATCTATATTCATAAGAGATATTAGTCTGCACTTGTCTTTTCTTGTGTTGCCTTTGTCTTGCTTTGGTATCAGGTAATACCAGCCTCATAGAATACATCAGGAAGTACTCCCTCTTATCCTGTTTTTTTGTAAGAGTTTGAAAAAGATGGTGTTATTACTTCTTTCAGTGTTTTGTAGAATTCACCAGTGAAACCATCTGCTTCTGGATTTGAAATTTTTTGTTGAAAACTAGGCATTTTGAATATTATAAAGTAGTAGCTCTGCAAATCAGATTTCCCCTCTACCCCATATGTTTGCTGCTTTTGACTGCTGAGGACTACAGCCGTCCATTTGTTTAGTGACCTTTCCAGGCAATTTTTGCAAAAACTGTATCTGTGTTGTGTATGGTCACTCAAGTCTCTTCAGTTATCCAGTGGTCAGGTAGCTAGCAAACTGACAGAGATTTCCTTAAATGCCTGGAGCCAAGAAAAAAAAACTACTACTCTCCAAGTTTTTGCATGTTGGCTCTGAGCTAGGGCATTCCTTCAATGCTAAGCCAGAACTCCTTCAGCTCACTTTTAGCCTTTACCTCCTATCTGTTCAGATCCCAAAGATCCACCAGAGTTGCAAGCCTAGGGTCCCCTCAGGTCGTTTTTGACAATGAGTCTCCTCCAGAGAATGCACATTACACTTTGTTTTCCCTGGCATATGTGGCCCTTCCAAGCCCTCATTCCCCTAGATATTTCCTTCTCAGTCTTCTCCTTCCCAGATGCATGGTTCTGATTTCTGCCTGCCCCACAAACCACCATTTATCCCCCAGGCACTGTATGTCTTTAAATCTTTTGACAAATACCACATGTGTCATCCACAAAGCCCCTCCAGCCTGAGAGGGAGAGGAAGCAAAACAAAGGTCAGCCTCTGCATGGGTCCCTCAGAGAGCCACTAGACAGTTCAAAGGTTATAACCATAGTATTTTAAGAACAAAGTCCAAATGAGCTCCTGGCATTAGCAAGCATCACCAGGAATGAGGATCATCATCTCATGCCTGTCTCTGTAATAACGCAATAGTGCTTTTGTGGTCAGGTGAATTTCATATCCCAGTTTAGATGTGTTCTTAACCTTAATCCGCATCCCTGGTTATGAGCCCACTGTAAACAGGACTTCTGGAAGTTATTTTTACTTAAGGTGTGGCCAACTGAAGCAGGGCAGGCCTTAATGCAGATTACAGGAGGCCTTGTAAAGTGAAGAAACCAGAAGCCAGCATCAGAGAAGGCCACAGGGAGAAGCCAGAAATCAGCAGGAGCCCAGAAGAGAAAGGAGAGGCCATCACAATTTGCTGGGAAAGGCAAAAAACCCCAAGGCCTGCCTGCAACAAGCACCAGAATGCTACAGTCTTCAGGGAGAAAACAAGTCTTGCCAATATCTAGATTTTGCAATTCTAGCATCAAAACTGTGAGCTAATAAATTTCCATTGCTTAAGCCAACCCCTTGTGTGGTAGTTGTGATAGCAGCTCAGGCCAACTAAGACAGCACTATTAACAGAATTCAGCTGCTCTTTTGCTCATTAAACAGTTTCTTGATTACTTGTAAGTTTTTGATCAGATACCAGAGTTCTGAAAAGAGTTGATTCTGTCAATCTTTGCCAGCTTATGTTTTTTTCAGTAGAGGTACCAATTCTTTGAGCGTCCTACTTTGCCATTTCCTATGACATCACCCCTTACTAACAGTACTCATACAATAACTATTAAAAGGAAGTAAAGCACAGCAACTTATTGAAGATAAACTTAACCTAAATAACCCTAAGTCACAAATTTCAATTATGTTTTTATTTCTCCAAATATGGTGGGGGTTTTTTGTTTGTTTTCTACTTTTATCCTCACAGATAGTAAGTTGGACATAGTGTTTTATTTCCTAACTCTGACATCTAGGAAATTTGCACTTAACTTTGTTTGATACATTTTATCAGAACTTAAATTCTGAATAAGTTCACTTGGCATTTTATACTGAACAGGCCAAAAGTTCATTTTTCAATTGAAGAAAAACAACCTTATAATGAAATCATCAAAAAAACATTATAAAACTTCACATACAAAACTATTAAATCCGTTATGTTAAAATAAAGCACAGTGGGTGGTGTGACAGTGGCAGAATTCTCGCCTGCCATGCCAGAGACACGGGTTTGATTCCCGGGGCCTGCCCATGCCAAAAAAAAGAAAAGAAAAGCATAGCGACAAAGACTGGATTTTGGACATTAAATACTCTTCAGAATACCTGGGGGAACCTGAGCTTTCAGAAGACCACTATATTTACTTTAATTCATCAAGCTACTATTAGACCAAAATGAATCAACTGGACAACGTCATAAAAACAAACACCCCAAACAACTCAATATAATGGATTAAGACCAGACATAAATTAAAACAGTGTAAAACAAAGTAGCTTTTGTTAAATTCTGATGATAAACAAAGAACACATTAATTCTGAATAATTGTTAAAAATGAGTCCAGGGAACAAGATGGTAGTGTAGGGTGTGGAATTCATCCTCTAGAGCAGCTAGTAGATAGCCAAGAACCCTCTGAAACAACTGCTGAGGGGCATCTGTGGCCCGACATACATCGTACACCAGTGTGGAACAGGTGAAAGGGCCAAGATCAGACCACAAAACTGAGTAAAGCCCCCCAAATCTGGAGGCTGGTGCCCCTTCCCCACTAACATGGCAGTTGCAGTTGGAAACACTTCCCCACGGGAAAAAAGAGGCAGTCTCAGTCAAGCTCCAATTGCACAAATAGGAAAGGAAACCTAAAGTTTCTCCCAGCAGACAGGATGTAGGCTGATGGGAGTGAAGGAGACCCAAGGCTTCTAGAGACACCTAAGCTCAGAATATTAGAAAATGGCTGTGCCCAAAGGCACACAGAGCCAAGTACAAATCTCAGTTCTTGAGAGGTGAACACTGGAGGCTGAGGACTGGCTCTGAAAAGGGATAAAAAAAAAATTCTTTTTTTTAACTATTCTAAGTAACTCATTAGAGAAAGCCTCAGGCATTTTCATCTGTCAGCCCTGATTCAGGCAAGGGCAGAGTTAAGATAGGTCTGAGAGACAAGAAACTAGTCAAGAGAAGGAGACAATTCCCTAAAGGCCTTATCATCCCCAGGAAAAGTGGGTCAGGGCCCACTTCAAGTGGTAAAACTCAATCAGAGAATTCAGACCCTAGATACTAAGCCTTAAACCTGACTTCTACCTCAGCCTCTGTTTCTACCACACCCCTGGCAACTACAAGGTCAGCTTAGAATTAAAGGAACCTCACCACTTTATGCCAGTGGAAAGGTGAATGCTGACAAGCACCACTTTCCGGGAAGGATATGAAAAGCACAGAGTAGAGGGGCTTCACAGTAAACTCAAACAACGTGTTGCATTTCATCCCCATGGAAACATAATACTAATTAAACCTTGTCATGAAACCCGGGCCGGTCTTGTCTTGGAAAATATGTCTGGTGTCAATGACATCTAGGGAAACAATCCTAGAAAAATTATAAAGTCATCCCATTTGGTCAGGACAAGAAAAAACAAGAACTTAAACATTCTGAACAGTTAAATAGAAGCTATGCTAGAGGTCTAGAATAAGGTGAACTGAACACCAAAGAAAAGACAGAAAACAAAGCCAACCAACAAGAAAACTCTAGGTAAATGAATAAAAAACCCTCCAGAATAAACTAATTAAGGAAATCAGAAGCCCAGGCACCAACAAAAATGCATGAGGCACACAGGAAAAATGAAGATATGGCCCAGGCAAAGGAACAAAATAACACTTCAAATGAGACACAGGACCTGGAAAAACGAATTACTGTTCAATCAAGCATGCTATGACAAGACAAAAACAATCAATGAGTTGAGGGAAGATATGGCAAAAGAGATGAAGGATATAAAGAAGACCTTGGATGACCATGAGGAAGAACATAAAATCTTGAAAATGGCAATTTACAGCAGCAGATTTGAAGAGGCAGAAGAAAGGATTAGTAAATTAGAGGAACAGGACGTCTGAAATCCTACACACAAAAGAACAGATAGGGAAAAGAATAGAAAGCTATGAGCAGGGTCTAAGGGAATTGAATGACAACAATGAAGTGTATGAATACATGTGTTATGGGTGTCACAGAAGGAGAAGAGAAGGGAAAGGGGGCAGAATAATAATGGAGGAAATAATCACTGAAAACTTTCTCTCTCTTATAAAAAACATAAAATGACAGATCCAAGAAGTATAGCAAACCCCATAAGAATAAATCTGCATAGACCTATTCCAATAAACTTAATCAGATTATCAAATGTCAAAGAAAAAGAATTCTGAAAGTAGCAAAAGAAAAGTGATCGACTTCCGGGTCAAGAGATGGCAGCTTAACAACGTGTGCATTTTAGTTTGTCCTCCAGAACAACTACTAAATAACCAGAAACAGTACAGAACAGCTCCTGGGGCCACGTCAGTGACCAGACACACAGCGTACCCCAGTCTGGACCAGCTGGACTGGCTGTGAGCACCCCCCAGAACCGTGAGTTCCCAAAGCTGCAGCAGCCAGCGCCCCTCCCCCACAGGCCGCTTCCCAGAGGGGAAAGGAAAGGACTTTACCAGCAGCAGGGACTGGGCACAATCAAACGCCAATTGTGGAACTAATTAACAAATTCTGACTACTAAAATTAGGCCCCCAACTTAGGTGAACCTGATCAAAGTGGAGGTTGCTCATTTTTGCCCTGGCACCAAGGGGGCAGGACTGACAGAAAAGGGGGAAAAAAAAAAAAAGAAGGAAACAGAGGTTTTGTGGCTGTGTATCTACAAAGGCTTGACTGCCTCGGGATACAGCGGCAGGACTTTTCAGACTGCAACTGCCCCAGGCATAGGCAGAAGTGAGCTCTTTTGGGGGCTTGTCTGGAGCCTGTGCCTTCCCCAGGGCAGGGGTGAAGCCCAACTCAGGTGGAATCCCTCCCTCAAGGAATTCAGACCCCAGGGCTTGGTAATTTGAAGCCATTAAAACCAGCCTACAACCTCTCCTCTGTCTCCACCA
>PVIY010019804.1:0-45193 GCA_004026745.1 Myrmecophaga tridactyla
CACAAGTAAGTTACATGAGGAAGTGGCCCAAATGCCCATGGCTCCCACTCCTGCCGCATAACCTTCTCTTTTGCAATGCAGAGCTATGGCCTCTTGGGGTTTCCTTATAGTCATTTGACTGAGGAAGAGAAAAGTCAGGCTTGGTTTACAGATGGTTCTTTACAATATGCACATAACCACCCAAAAGTTTTCAGCTACAGCACTGCAGCTCTTTTCTGGGATGTCCTTGAAAGACAGATGTGAGTGGAAATTCTCCCTCTGGGCAGAACTTCGAGCAGTGCACCTGGTTGTTCATTTAGTTTGGAATGAGAACTGGCAATAGGTGCATTTGTATAATGACTCATGGGCTGTTGCTAATGGTTTGGCTGTTTGATCAAGGACTTGGAAGGACCATGATTGGAAAATTGGTGACAAAGAGGTCTAGGGAAGAGGTATGTGGATAGACCTTTCTGAGTGGGAAAAAACATGAAAATATTTGTGTCCCATATGAATGCTCACCAGAGGGTGACTTCATCAGAAGAAGATTTTGATAATGAAGTGAATAAGATGACCCATTCTGTATCAGTGGGTATGATGATAGGGATGAAAGTTGTGCATGGTTCGTCAACATGACGAATGTTCAATTCAACAAAGCCAACCTGGCTACAGCCATTACTGAGTGCCCAATTTGCCAGCAGTGGAGACTCACACTTAGTTCCTATATGATTCCTTGAGGTGATCAGCCAACTACCTGGTGGCAGGTTGATTACATCGGACCACTTCCATCATGGAAGGAGCAAAGATTTTTTCTAACATATACTCTGGATATGGGTTTGCCTACCATGCACACAATGCTTCTGCAAAAACTACCATCCATGGACTTATGTAATGCCATATCCATCATCATGGTATTCCACACTGCATTGTTTCTGATCAAGGGACCCACTTTGCAGCAAATGAAGTGTGGGAATGGGTACATGCTCATGAAATTCTCTGGTTTTACCATGTTTCTCATCATCCAGAGGCAGCTGTCTTGATAGAATGATGGAATGGCCTTTGAAGAACAAATTATGGTACTGTTCTAGTTTGTTAGCTGTCAGAATGCAATATACCAGAAACAGAATGGCTTTTAAAAAGGGGAATTTAATAAGTTGCTAGTTTACAGTTCTAAGGCTGAGAAAATGTCCCAATTAAAGAAAGTCTATAGAAATGTCCAATCGAAGGCATCCAGGGAAAGATATCTTGGTTCAAGAAGGCTGATGAAGTTCAGGGTTTCTCTCTCAAGTGAGAAGGCATATGGTGAACACAGTCAGGACTTCTCTCTCAGCTGCAAGGGCACATGTTGAACATGGCTAGCTTTCTCTCCTGGTTTCTGGTTTCATGAAGCTCCCCAGGAGGTGTTTTCTTTCTTTATCTCTAAAGGTTGCTGGCTCATGGACTCTGTGCTTCGTGGTGCTGCAGCATTCTCTGCTGTCTCTCAATCTCTCATTCTCCAAAATGTTTCCTCTTTTATAGGACTCCAGAAATTTATCAAGACCCACCCAAATGGGTGGAGACATACCTGTACCTAATCCAGTTTAACAACCACTCTTCATCAAATCACATCTCCAGGGAGATGATCTAATTGCAGTTTCAAACATACAGTATTGAATAGGGATTATTCTGCCTTTATGAAATGGGATTTTGATTAAAACATGACTTTTCTAGAGGACATACATACTTTCAAACCAGCACAGGTGCCAATAGGTGGCAATACCAAGCAGGGCTGGGATAATGTTCTCAAGGAAGCTTTGTATGCTCTGAATCAGCATCTACTCTATGGCACTGTTTCTTCCATAGCCAGAATTCACATGTCCAATAATCAAGGGGTGGAAATGGGAGTGGCACCACTCACTATCATGTCTAGTGGTCCACTAGAAAAATGTTTGCTCATGCCCCTGAAACCTTAAACTCTCATGCTCTGCAGGTCTTAGTTCCAGAAGGAGGACTACTACCAGGAGACACAACAATAGTTCCATTGAAGTGGAATTTAAGGCTGCCACCTGCCTACTTTGGGCTTTTCTTGCCTATGAATCAACAATCAAGAAAAGGGATTACTGTACTAGCTGGGGTGATTGATCTTGACTATCAAAGGGAAATAGGACTGCAACTACACAATGGAGGTAAAGAAAGTTTTCCTGGAATACAGGAGATCCCCTAGGGTGTCTCTTAGTACTATCAGACCCTGTGATTAAAGTCAATGGAAAATTACAACTACCCAATACAGGCAGGACTACCAATGGCCCAAAAACTTCAGGAATGAAGGTTTGGTTCACCCCATCAGGCAAAGAACTACAGCCAGCTGAAGTGCTTGCTGAGGGTAAAGGGAACATGGAATGGGTAGTGGAAGAAGGTAGTGATAAATATGAACTAAGACCATGTGACCAGTTCAGAAACAAAGGCTGTGATGGTTTGAATATTTCCTTCCTGTTTGTTATGAGTATGTTTGTATGTAAAGCAAATATCTTGTTTTCTTCTTATCATATGACATAAGTTGTATTGCTCATATTATAGTACTTAAGTTATAGAATATCAAACTTAAGAGTGAATGTTACCTAAGGACTTGCACCTCATTCTGGAGAGATTTAGTGTGTTTCCAGTTGTCTGCAGGAGAATTGAGTATTGTCAGGTGAACATATGTATGTTATTGTGTACTCTTTTAGAAATCAAGCATGGTTTAATCTGCCAAGTTGATAAATGGTGGACTGTGGTAATTAGGTTCTGGTGTCAACTTGGCCAGATGATGGTACCTAGTTGTTTGATCAGGCAAGCTTGTCCTAACCATTACTGCAGGGATAGCTAGCTCATGGCTGGTTGATAAACCAGAAGTCTAGTGTTCTAGTTTGCTAGCTGCCAGAATGCAATATACCAGAAGTGGAATGGCTTTAAAAAAGGGAATTTAATAAGTAGCTAATTTACAGTGCTAAGGCCAAGAAAATATCCCAATTAAGGTAAATCTACAAAAATGTCTAAATTGAGGCACCAGCAATAAATTACTTTCACTCAAGAAAGGCCAATGACGTTTAGGGTTTCTCTCTCAACTGGAAAGACATATGGTGAACATGGCAACCTCTGCTAACTTTCTCTCCAGGCTTCTTGTTTCATGAAGCATCCCCAGGGATGTAGTCCTTCTTCATCTCTAAAGGTCTCTGGTGGTGTGGGCTCTGGCTCCCATCATTTTCATGGTTTGAAAAAAGGGACTCTCTCAAAACTGTTTCCACTTTTAAAGGATTCCAGTCAAGGCCCACCTGGAATGGGTGGAGTCACACCTCGCTCTAATCAAAAGTTAATACCCACAATTAGGTGAGCCACATTTCCATGGGAACAATAAAAAAGCTCCCAGCCAGCAATATTGAATGAGGATTAAAGGACATGGCTTTTCTGGGGTCCGCTACAGATTCAAACTGGGACAGCTAGTTTATTAAATCATCGGTCAGTTGATGGCATCTGTGGCTTATTATATCTATGATCAACTAAGAGTGTGTCTCCTGCAAACGAGATGTCCAATCAGTTGGATGTGATCCAATCAGTTGAAGACTTTTAAGAGAGAAGAGAGCATTCTCACTGTTCTTCAGCAGTGAGCCGCTCTGGTAGAGTTCATTGAGACCCATCATGGGAGTTGCCAGCTTCTCAGACTGTCCTGTGGGTTTAGGACTCTTGTATTACCACAGTTGTGTGAGATACTTTCATAAATCTTATATTTACAGATATCTCCTGTTGGTTCAGTTTCTCTAGAGAACCCTGACTAACACAGAGGAGAAAGAGTCAAAAGGCAGAGATATCAGCTAGATGTCTACTGTGAAACCCAAGTTTGAACTGAGAATATTCTCAAACTTGGGTGAATGAGAAAAATGGATGAATCTGAAAGATACACCTTTTTGTTAGAGTTGAAGAGTGTTGATAAACTGGTTAATGAAAAACATTAAGAGTATTTAATACAGAACATAAAATAGATTAAAAAAGGATCCTAGGGAGATAAATAAACACCACTGAAACAATGTCCAGGGGCCAGAATATAAGCTTAGCCAGTGTATTTGTTTTCTATTGCCGCTTAACAAATTACCACAAACTTAAGCAACTTACAACCAAACCCATTTATTATCCCACAGCTCTGTACGTCAGCAGTTTGATACAGACAGCATATTTCTTTCTTTACTCAAGGTCTCTCCAGACTAAAGTTGAGTTATCAGTTAGGACTGCAGTTCTTATCAGGGGCTCAGGGTTTTCTTACCAAGTCTCTGGTTGGCAGAATTCATTTTCTTCTCAAACTTTCCATGCAGGTTTCCCCATCTTTAATATAGCAATGGTGTATTTAGTCTTTATCATGCTTTGAATCTCTTTCGCTTCTTCAGCATTCCTATTCTGCTTTTAAGGGCTCCTGCTGATTACATTGGTATAGGGACCATCTCCCTGTTTTAAGGATAACTGATTAATAATCTTAATTACATCTGTAAAGTCCCCTTTTCAATGTTATATCACATCATCACAGACATAACACCATAGAGGAAAAGTTATGGAGGGCCAAAACTCTGTCTACAATAGCCAGGGTCTCAGAACAGAGAAAAATATGCACATTAAAAAGATGGCACCCTAGTTTCAGGAAAATGGTGGCAGCAGTGGCAGTTTAGCTATTGGATTTTCCCAAATAGCCACACGAAGACAGAGTAACTAAAGAGCAACCCCAAATCTCTTGGACAACATTAAAATAAATTTAGATGACAAAATTTCCCTATGAAATTCCAAATATGAGCAAATGGAGACAGATCACCCATAGCTTCAAGGCCAGAATATTGTTGAGGTTTGTGCTGGAGAATCAAATGGGAGAAATGGGGTTGCTAATACATGAGAACAGAAAAACTCAAAATAGCCAAGAAGTATTCACTGAGAAGTGTGGCAGACCAATTTGAGAACAGCAGCTAAAATTGGGAGGGGGTTTACTCATTCTAATAGGGGTCTGTTGTCCGTGGTGATGCCTAAGGGATCCATGACAGTCTAGCCCATATGAAGTTTCAAAACAGACCAGATGGGCTCCATTCCAAGACAGAGCTCCTCATTGAAAAGGAAAGGTCCCAATTCTTCACCTCTCCTTTTGTCCACACCCTTTGCCATGTAACTTTGCAGTGCTCTTCTATTCTGGGCAAGATATTTTGCCTCATTCCTTGATTCAGCCATATTCCTTGCTTTAGTCAGTGAGACTTTAGCTTGAAAATTACTGGTGCATTTCTGTTTGCACTTTTCTCTTTACTGTCACTAGGTGAACATGCTGAGGTTATTTTGCTAGAAGAGGAGATACATGCAGAGAGCAGAAATGTTGCCTTAGTCAGCTGAAGCCATTTTTGCCAAGCCAACAACCAAGAGACCCAGATAAAATCAGCAGAATTGACTAGTTGGTGGCTCCAGTGATGTGAACAAATAAACACTTTTTCTTATATGACAAATTTTATTTTGTGGTTATTCTCTACATAACACTATTTTTGCAATAGGCAGCTGTGCCTGTTTGAAAGTATTATGTACCCCAGAAAAGTGATGTTTTAATCCTGACTGATCTTGTGAGAGCAACCATTTATTTTAATCCTGATTGAATACTGAAGGTTGGAAAATTGATTAGATTATCTCCATAGAGATGTGGCGCACATGTGATCTTTGATTAGATGGAGATGTGACTCCACACATTCTGGGTACGTTTTGATTAGTTTACTGGAATTCTTCAAAAGAGGAAGCATTTTGGAGAGATATCAGAAATGACAGACCCTAGAGAAATGACAGATGCCAAAGAGCAGACAGAAGCTTCACAACAGAGCTGATACATATGCGGACATGTGGAGAGCAGAGACACAGATGTTTGGACATGATTGGAGCCCAGCAGACAGTGCCATGAGATGTTAAGCAAGCTAGAATCTGGAGAGAGCCAAGGGAAGCCAAGAGATGAAAGCCAGCACTGGGGAAGCACAGTGAGGAACCCTCACAGGAAAAGAAGCTGAAAGCAATGGGCTCCAGGAGCAAGGGGCCAGCAGATGCCAGCCACATGACTACCCAGCTGACAGAGATGTTCCTGACACATTGACCTTCCTTGAATTAAGGTATCTTTACCTGGATGCCTTAGTTGGACATTTTTATAGGCTTAGAACTATAAACTTGTAACTTATTAAATTCCTCCTGTAAATGCTGTTCCAGTTCTGGTATATTGCATTCCTCAACTAGCAAACTAACATGGTAGTTCATGAGCATGCTAAGGAAATTTTATTTAATAATTTTATCTTGTACATGATATTATGTCTTTAATAACCGAAATTCAGCATATGGATTACTAGGAATTGATAAAGTTCTACATGATTATTTCCTTCAGGCTCATTACTTATACTTTTGTGAGATATATACATTCTGATATCTAAACCCTCAAACTTGTGGTTTTAGCTAGAAGCATAGAATGCAGTCTGCCAGAGTTGGCAAGGCCCTGTGATGTGTTGTTATTTATAGTCAAACAGACTTGTTTATTATTAGAACTTTGTTAATGAAGTTAACCATGGGCACACTGGTGACAAGATCTGTAAGATATTTTATTGTATCACATACAAAATAGGAATCATCTGACAGAGAATAAGGTCCTACAAGGAAATGGTAGCAGTGAGCTAGTGAAGATATGACGGACAGACATACAGAAGAAACAATAGATAAGTTCACTGAAGAAGAAAGAAAGTAATGGGGAATAGGAATTATGTAAGGTATATGATTTAAACATAAAGCAAGTCTAAGAAATCATGCCCCAAAAGATCCAGAGACACTTTAAGTTTGTAATAAGAGTAGATGTCACCCTTTCTTTCTTTCTCTTCTTACATGGTCCTCATGGGATGGACCTGGATCTTGCCGTTATCACCTTATAATTGACTTACTCTTAGTTTCTCTCAGAGGGACCTTTTCAATACAAACCATGCTGTAATTATCTGAAATTATTACTTTAGCATTAACTGAGACCACCATGGATTCCTCCTATAGTATTACTGCAGGTCATCAGGGACTACCACTATTCACCTGTGATTTTATCTTTGCTCCACATAAATTTCCACTTTGTTTAATTTTTCTCACTCTTAGGCCTGTAAGATACACCATAATGTAGAAGAGGCATGCTCACGTAGGGTGATTCTACAGGTCCAGTTGTATTTTCTTGTAGATTTTGATGAAGAAAGTTCATGGCGTTGGAAGAGGCCTCGGTAATCATCTCTTCCATTCTCCTGTACCTAGAAAGGGATGTGTAATTGGAGCAGATTGTCAGGCAGAATAACTGCATGTAAATGAAAAAGACATTCTTATTTCAGGAATTGGATTTTGTAAATCCATGCACAGAACCTAAAACAGCATAAATATAACAAAGCCTATATAGCTTTCACTAAACTTTCTTTTTTCTGATAAGCTTTGTTTTATCATTGTCTTTAATTTTCTTTATTTACTCACAATGTTTATTTCTGTGTGCCTTAAAGCATGAAAATTATTTTATGATTGAGAAAATTTGTTTATTATCACTTGTAAAAAACAATATTTACCTTGAAAAGTCATGTCCTTTTTATTGGAAGGCAAATTACAGCTAAATTAGCATAAGCATATAAAAATTGATTTAAAGAGAAAAACAGATGGAGAGAAGTGTGTTACAGACTCCAATTTGTCATCCTGTTCTATGCGACTATGATGGTTTGGAGTTATATACCCCAGAAAAACATTTTCTTCAGCTTACTCCATTCCTGTGGGTGTGAACCCGTTGTAAGTAGGGACTTTTGATGAGTTTACTTCAGTTAAGGTGTGATCCAGTTCAATCAAGATGGACCTTAATCTTGTTATTAAAGTCCTTTATAAGCAGAATGGAAATTGGACAGACAGAGAGAACGCTACAGGGGGCACCCAGAAGCTGAGAGTCAACAGAATCCAGAAAAGAGGGGAGGGGTCAGAAAGGCTGCTATATGCATTGCCATGTATCAGAGGAACCAAGGAGCAAGGATCTCCACTAGCCAGCCCCAGAGCACAAGTATTTGGGAATAAAGCATTGCTTTGATGACACCTTGACTTGGACTTCTCTTAGCTTCAAAACTGTGATCCAATAAACTCCCATTGTTTAAACACAGAAACAAGGAAATGAAAACAGTAATCTTAGTGATGAGAACAATATTTCTCCATCATTAACTCAAAAATTTCTTACATTAATTTGATGATTATATCACAAATTTGTCACTAATGGTGGCAAACCTCTTTGGCAGACTTTATTTGCATCTTACCATATAACTTATAAGCACAGTTAAAACTATTTCTGTAGGTTAGTGTGCTGGTTTGAAGTTGCTGTGTACCCCAGAAAAGCCATGTTCTTTTAATCCTAATCCAATCTTATGGGGACAGACCTGATTTATTCAGTTGTTTTCATAGAGATGTGGCAAACTCAATTGTGGGCATGACCTTCTGATTAGATGGAGATATGACTCTGCCCTTTCAAGTCAAGTCTTGATTAGTTTACTGCGGTCCTTACAAGAGCTGACACAGGGAAACATTTAGGAGAAAGCTTAGAAGCAAACCTTTGGCAATGCAGAAGCCCCAAAAGATGCCAAGGGATGAGAGGGCTGACAGAAGCTAGACAGGAACCAGAGTCCAGCAGATATTGTGCCTTTCCATGAGATGTTAAACTAAGAGATGAAACCCAGAGTTTTGTTCTGGAAGTAAGTCAGGACCCACAGAAACCTAAAGAGAGAGCCACTGGAATCAGAAGCTAAAGGTAACAGAACCAGGACAAAGACCAGCAGACACTAGCCAAGTGCCTTCCCATGTGACAGACATTGGTCTTTCTTCAGTCAAGGTATTTTTTATATGGATGCCTTAGTTTGGACATTTTTAAGGCCTTAGAACTATAAACATTTAACTTAATAAATTCCCTTATAAAAGCCAAGCTGTTTCTAGTATATTGCATTCCAGAAGCTTACAAACTAGAACAATTAGTAACATTAACCTTTTCTTACAAAAACATTGATCACATTTTCTGAACCAAATATCAGTGAAGCCTTGTCTGAAATATGACCTGAATATATCACAGGAAAAGATCAGGACTGTTCTGGAAAACCTGGAATACATTGTGATTACTAAGTTTTCACATATTACTTGTCAAAATGTTCTCTGTCTTTATGGCTCTCCTTACTATTTAGCATACTTATAATAAAATGCCTAAATTATAAATATAAATATATGCACAAAGCTATCTTGGGCTAAATTAAATCAATATTAGTTATTTCATAATAAAATCTAGATAGGCAAAAAGAAAATGAAAAATATTTGGACTTTAAGGTGAAATTGATTTTTTTTTGTATGCTGTGGTAGAGGTTACATCTCATTCTTTTTCCATGTGACCATCCCATTATTGCAGCATAATTTTTTGAATTCTATTGCACCCTCTGAAATTGATTTCTAATACTCATATAGTTTCATATTCTGGCTGCAAGATAATAGGTGGTCTCATAAATGTTTAGTGACTAAATAAATGATTGAATGAACACACTTTATTCTTGAAGAAACATTAATCTCAAAATAATGATTTCCTGGTTATTGAACACTGGCTGGTATAGTGTCAGACAATATGATGTAATTTGATTAATAAAACTTGGAAATATAAGTAAAATAAAAGAAGTGTTTTTGCTGTGGAAAAACACAGCCAAATATCTAGCTGTGTGGTGTGAATTTGGTAAGTTTGACAAGGTCTTCCTATTTTCTCTGTAAGTCTCTAATTTATTTCCTGTTCTTTTACCCACCTATTTCTGATGACTAATGACTGAATTTCCTCCATTAAATCTTCATTCCATTAGCTCTAGTTTTGAAATAGCAATTAAGTACAAACATCAACATTAACTTGATGACTTAGTGGCCTTCTCAACAACAACTTGAATTAAGCTTCTTTAAATGGATTTCAATTTTGAATAAGGGCAGCCGGCTAAAAGAGAGGCCTCAGAATCATACAACTGAATTGTTACCAATTGTTCCTCCAGTGAGCCAAGTTACTCACTGGAAAAAGCTGACAATGAATTGACAGGAGAACAATAAGAGATGTAGAAATGATGGTGAGAGCATTACTTGCTGAGGAATTAGCATGGGGAGACTAAAGAAGACCGAATGGCCACATGTACCAGGGAGGATGAGAGCCAAGAACAAATTTTGCTGATTCTGTTACTCATGCCAAACCAAAAAACAAATACTCTTTGCATCATTTGTTGCATTCAATAAAGCACATAATCTCTCCCCTTCATTAGGTGGGGTTAAATGACAATTGATGTTAAAGTACCAATAAAAGGGGAATAAAATGACTATGTTGCTTCATTGAAGAAAACAGAAGGTTTCCCAAGTTACAGAACAAAGGAATCAGACTACTTAACTGTGTGGTGGTAACCCCTATTACATTTTTAATGCATTTATAATCTCTCTCTAAAGGCAAAGATCAGTAAAATTAGCTTTCTAAACTGATACTTATTTTTTCCTTATCAAAAAATTTGGTTAATGCTCTGTTTTGAAGATTTCTTTTGTGTCAGTTGCACAAATGTTTAAGATCGAGTTGTCTTTCTTGACAAATTTGTACAAGGTTTGTATGATCCATGGACTTCTGCTGTAGCGTGTCCACTTTAAGAAGCTGAAAAGTCATTCTATTTTTCAAGGTTTTAAATTTAGGACTCTTGGTAACCTATTTCAAACTTTCACAAACTGAGGAATTTGTGGTTATAAATCTTATTAATTTCTATTCATAGAGTCTGAAATCACAAAATGAATTTAAAATTATGAATTAAAGATGGGAACAAATATTTACTTATTTCTCAAATCCCTCAGATCTATTAAACTTAGCATGTAAATCAACTGAGGAGATACATAGGTGAGAAACAATACTTAAAGAGTGAAAGGCATGCATGTAATAATGGAAAATATATGTCAGAAAGCTATGAGTGAGATAACTTAAATGTTATATGATGATGGGAAATTCATAATGCACCCTAGATTCAGTTCTCATAAAAGAGTGCAACAAATCATACCTGTCTAACTTAATCAGGTGGCAAAAATGAGATAACAAGAATTTCAATGTCTCTTTTGAAAGACCAGGATATTTTCTGAAACCAGGATAAAGATAGATCATTTACTTTTTAACCTTGTCTTGTGCTTCTTAGCAGGTTCTTGCCATGGGTCACAAGGAAGGAACCAACCTCTCAGATATAAGTGACTTCATTCTTATAGGCATCAGGGTTTGTCCAGAGCACCACAGTGTCCTCTTCTTACTCTTCCTGCTGGTCTACGTCATGGTCATTTTGGGGAACATTAGCATGATGGCAATCATTGTGAGTGGCTCCCAGCTGAGGACACCAATGTGTTTCTTTCTAGGCAATCTCTCTCTCATTGACCTCTCCGACTCCGCTATTATTGCACCTAAAGACATGGTCAACATCTTGTCTGAGACAAAGACTGTCTCCTTTGCAGGTTATGTTGCAGTTATTCCTTTTTGCCCTCTTCATTATGGCAGAGGGGTTTGTACTGACAGCCATGGCCTATGACCACTTCATTGCCATTTGCAGTCCTCTTCCCTACAGTGTCCACATGTCAAGACACCTCTGCACTCAGCTGGTTGCTGGTTCCTATATCTGTGGCTGGATCAGCTCCATCCTCCAAGTCAGTGTAACATTCTCCGTGTCTTTCTGTGCATCCTGAGTGCATTGATCACTTCTACTGTGATTCTTACCAAATTGAGAAGATTTCCTGCTCTAGTCTCTTTGTCAATAAGATGGTATCACTTAGTTTGGCAGCCTTCATTATTTTACCTACAGTTGTTATTACTGTAGTATTTTACGTATATGTAGTCCCCACAGTCTTGAAGATCCAATCCCGTGAAGAGAGGAAAAAGCCTTCTCCACTTGCAGCTCCCACTTGGAGGTTGTGAATTTGCTCTATGGGACAGTCTCTTTTATGTCTCTCACATCTCCAGGCAATCCTGAAGTTTGTAAAATAGCTTCAGTATTTTACATATGGGTCATGCCCATGTTAAACCCTCTGATTTACTCTTTAGGAAACAATGATGTCAAAGAAGCTTTGAGAAAAATCCTGTGGAAGAAAAAAGCTTTTTCCTAACTCTACTTTCTTGTGTTTTTCTCCAAATTGGGTCATTGATTCTTTCACTCTTATTTGCTTTTAATGTGAAGTAAAGCTTGATTCACTCAAGGATCCCTTAAGTTCTCCATGTCACAGATGAGTTATTCTCATTGAAGGAGCTGTACCAATAATATGCCATTCACTGTTCCTTAAGAGTAGTGTTAGATCTGAATATCTTGGGTATCTATAAAAATTTGCAGCCATCCCACAAACAGAAATTAACTCTTCATTCTTTCCAGGTTCCACTTTATGGTAGTAGGGAAAGGAGGATTTAATTTTAATTTTTTCTCTCTGGGATTTTAAGATGGTGTATAGAAAAATTGTTTTGATAGGATGTTAAACTAATACTGAGTAATCTCTAATGATAGGAGAACACAGCAATCAATTGTTATATTTAATCCTTTCATAAAATCTATTCGTGGTGACTTGAGATTGGGTTCATGATCCTTGAATAAAGCTATAATTTGACATCTTTTTTTTTTGTCTGTGCCATCATAAGTTTTCAGAACAACTCAATAACAATTGGTGCTTAATTGCACCTTATTGTTATTTAGTTTTTAGTATTGATCACCACTGATTTGTTATCATATCAAAGATATGGAGAAAGATACTCTGTATCCAATATTCCAAAATATTTCCCTTGTGCATACCCAGATCTACAAAGGGAAAGTGTTTGGACTGATACTATCGTTTTTTTATTGTGAGCAATAACATATATACAAAAAACCCCCAATAAATTTCAAAGCACACCACAACAATTAGTTATAGAATAGATTTCAGAGTTTGGTATTGGTTGCAATTTCACGATTTTGGGTTTTTACTTCCAGTTGCTCTAAGATAGTGGAGACTAAAAGAAATATCAATGTTATGATTCAGCATTCATACTTACTTTTTAAACCTTACTTTTTCTTTTTAACTCCACCATCACCTTTGATCTTTCTCCTACTCTTTAAGGGTATTTGGGCCCATTCTAAATTTTTCATTTTGGAAGGGCTGTTGATAATATGGGATAGGGGGATGGAACTAGTTGATGTTCTGGAGAGGCCTGCCCCTCTGCATTTCAGGATTTATCTGGTTCAGGGAACCATCTGGAAGTTGTAGGTTTCTGGAAAGTTACCCTAGTGCATGAAACTTTTTTAGAATCCTATATAATATCTTAGGCTATAGGTTAGGATTGGTAGGAATGGTTTTGGTTGGGGTTTGGTAAGCTATGATAGATAGCAATGTCTAACTGAAGCTGGCATAGGAGTGACCTCCAGACTCTATTTGAACACTTTCAGCCACTGATACCTTATTTGTTACACTACTTTTCCCTTTTCGGTCAGTATCATATTGTTGATCCCTTGGTGCCTGGGCCAGGCTCATCCGTGGGAGTCATCTCCCATGCTGCCAAGGAGAGTTTCATCCTTGGATGTCATGTCCTACATAGGGAGGAGGGCAATGATTTTTCCTCCAGTGTCAGACATAGAGAGAAAGAGAGTGAGTGCTTTTTTTGAGCAACAAAAGAGGTCTTCCAGAAGTAACTCTTAGGCATACCTATAGGTAGGCTAAGCTTCTCAGTTACATACATAACCTTCACAAGAGCAAGCCTTAAGATCAAGAGCTTGGCCTGTTGATTTGAGTATCCCTAATATTTGAAACAGTATCCAGGGTTTCCCTGTGGTAAAGTTTAACAGTTCCATAATATATCTCCCATTCCTCAAGGGACTTTGCCAATACTTTTTGATTATCTACTTAATATAGATACTGATACTATCTTGAGGGAACAAAAATTGCATTAGATGTCCTCAAACACTTTCACCAGTTTGTACGTGATTTTTTTCCCTTGATAATTGCTATTTATATGTAGATTCATTTAATTACTCTGTAATATCTTGTGATCTTTTTGCTTTCCTAATATTTGTTATATTGAGGCTTTACTTTAATGAGGATATTTACATTTTCAGAGTAGTATTTTTGTTGTCAGGACACTATAAATTTCCTGATTCAGATATGTACCTTCAAATGTGAATTCACAGATACTTCAAATCACCAAAAATGATAAAACCAACAGAAAATGTTGCTAAAGAAAAACATCAAACATTTGCTCTGATTGTGTCTTTTTTATCTGTATATTATGAGATACAAATTGTAATGGTGAAAGGAATATGCAGAAATGAGAGGATATTGTAAAAGATGTTGTCCTACTTAAGTGTCTTTGCTTACTTCCAAAATACAGGAATATATTAATATAGCTGATCAAAGTTTTTGAAAGATCTCAGTGATCATAGAAGGTATACAACTCCTGGCAGAGCTTAGAAAAAGAGGGGAAGAATAGAGAGACAAAGAATGGTAGAGCAGACTACCTTGGTACTTAATACGCTATTAATAAAAATAGATTTCTCTTCTAATTCTTACATATTCAAAATTAGAAAATTCCTTAACTACAGACAATTTTGACCTTTTTTTTCTCACAGAAAAACATTTGGCATTATTCTGAACATGGCTCTAGATTAGAAAATGGATTTTCTTCTTTTTGTACCAATATTTCTAAGAAATCAATTAGTAGTATTTTACTACCTCTGCCCTTCTAGTACTAAAATCCTTTCTCAGTTTGCTTAATTAAGTGTATAGCAATTAGGTTTATTTGTAAAACATTAAGAATTATTTTGGCTAATGTAAGCAAGAAAAATTTATGGAAAGGCCGTGTGTAGCATACTGAGTCAATAGAAAGGTTGGGGATTATACTATGCAATTTGTTAGGAATCAACTCGTCTAAGCAATGAGGAGGCAAGAACTGCAGACCAGTATGCTGGTAGGATCCATATTCATTGGGTGCTATGTTCAGAGCCTGTGCATGCTAAACATTCAGATTTTTTTCTTTTTCTTGTAAATTCAAATTCTGGTAGGGAGTATCATGTAGACCACATTTTGGGTATTTGGCTGCCTCTTTCCTGCAAGATGAGAAGACACTTGACTGTAGCCTTCTTTAATTAGAAAGCGCTAAGTCATCCAGAAGTAGTGGCACACCTATTAGAATGGCTAATATTAAAAAACTGATGCCACCAAATGCCGTAATGGCTACCAAGTCACAGGAATGCTTACTCATTGCTGGTGGGAATGCAAAATGTTACAGGCACTATGGAAGACAATTTCAGTTTCTTATGAAGTTAAACATAAAACTTACCATACAAACCAGCAGTTGTGCTCCTAGGTATTTATCCAACTGACTTGAAATTTTTTGTTTATACAAATACACATGTAAATGTTTATAACAGTTTCATTTATAATCACCAAATCTGGAAGTAATCAGAATGTTTTTCAGTATGTTAGTAGATAAACAAACTGGTATAGCCACATAATGAAATGCTATTTAGTGATAAAAGGAACAAAATTCTTTTTTTTTAAGAAATATTTTTATTGAAATAGCTTCACACACATATATTCTATCAAGTATATAATCAATGTCTCACAATACATCACATAGTTGTGTATTCATCACCATGATCATTTTAAAAACATTTGTATCACTCCAGAAAAAACATTAACAAGAGAAAAGAAAAATCCCATACATCCCATACCCCTTACCCTTCCCTCTCATTGATTACTAGCATTTCAATCTACCCAATTTTTTATCCTTTATCCCCTATTATTTATTTATTTTATCCTTTTTTTTTTTTTAACTCATCTGTCCATACCCTGGATAAAAGGAGCATCAGACGCAAGGTTTTCACAATTACACGGTAACATTGTAAAAACCATATAGTTATACAATCATCTTCAAGAATCAAGGCTGCTGAAATACAGCTCAATAGTTTCAGGTACTTGTCTCTAGCCACTCCAATACACCATAAACTAAAAAGAGATATCTATATAATGCATAAGAATAACCTCCAGGATAACCTCTCAACTCTGTTTGAAATATCTCAACCACTAAAACTTTGTCTTATTTCTCTCTTCCCTCTTTTGGTCAAGAAGGCTTGCTCAATCCCATGATGCCAGGTCCATGGCTCATCCCAAGAGTCCTGTCCCATGTTGCCAGGGAGATTTACACCCCTATGTAGGGAGCAGGTCAGTGAGTTCACCTCCCAAGTTGGCTTAGACAGAGAGGCCACATCTGTGCAACAAAAAATGTTCTCTAGGAATGACTCTTGGGCATAATTATAAGTAGTCATAGCTTCTCCTTTGAAAGAATAAGTTTCATAGGGGTGAGCCCCAAGATTGAGGGCTCAGCCTATTGAATTGGTTGTCCCCACTTCTTATGAGAATAATAAGAATACCCCAGATGGGGAAGTTCAATATTTCTTCCTTTCTCCTTAGCCTCTAAGGGGACTTTGCAAATACTGTTTTACTCTCTGCACAAATTACTCTGGGATATTTGCAGCATCACATTAACCTATACAAATCAACAGGGTCTCAGGCTCTATTTAACATTCTGTATAATTTTGGTGTTCTAATAAACTGACTGTCCAAGTTAAATAGGATAATGTGCTACCCAAAATATAAATTTTGCACCAAATAAGCATCCCTTCCTTTGATATCACACAGAAGTTGAAGTTTTAAAGTATAGACCATATCATCCTTTACCTTGTATTCTGATTTACCTTAGTCTTGTCTACATCAGCTTCATTCGTATCTCTAGTTGAAGTCTGATACTGTTTCAATGTTTTTAAACTATCTAGGGTAGTGCTGACTTTCATAGCTTCAGAGCTCTAGCTCTGAGTCTCAGGTGTCACACAAATACTCAGAGTTTCAGGGAACAACCAGGTTGTACACGAATAGCTCAGTATCTAAGAATTTAGAAATAACAATTACAACCCTGGAATATATGTGACTGCTGTAAGAGCTCACCATCTCAGAACATTTACAATAGGCCCACTTCCTGATAACCTGTGCTCTCGATTTCAATACTCTGAGTTTCTATATTATAGTTAGCCCGTATGAGTGAGGAATGATAACATTTGTCTTTTTGTTTCTGACATTTCACTCAATCACCTAGTTGTATGCCTCACAACCTCATTTCTTCTTTAGTCACTCAAAAGTGCACTGTATATATATATATACACCATTGTTCCTCCTTCCATCTCTGTCTCTTTTCCCTTAAGTTACCTCCATCCATTGTGAATGTGAGCACTTCCACCATACACACCAGTGTGCAAATGTCCATTAGTATTCCCACTCTCAGTTCCTCCAGTGAAATACCTAGTAACAGGGTTTCAGAATCGCATGGCAACCCCACCACTAGCTTCCCGTGGAATCTCCACACTGCCCTCAAGAGGAGCTGAATCTCTCAGCTTCCTACCAAGAGTGAATAGGCACATCTCTTTCTCCACATTTTCTCCAGCACTTGTACCTCTTTGTTCTTTTTTAAACAGTTTTATTCACACATCATGCAATTCAAACTAAGTAAAAAAGCAATGGTTCCTGGTATAATCACCTAGCAATCCCTTCACCACCACAATCTATATGAAGACATATCAAAAGAGACAAAATTTTAATTCATGCAACAGCATAGATAAATCCTAAATGCTTTTTTAATAACTGAAAGGATGATTCCACTCATATGACATTCTGGAAAAGGCAAAACTATAGGGAGGGAAAGCAGATTAGTGGTTTCTAGGAGTTTGAGGAGAGGAAAGTGTTTTGACTAGAGGAAGCCCAGGGCATTTTTAGGGTGGTGGAATTAATTTGTGTGTTCTTATAGCAATGGACAAATCCATACAAGACATTATACTTTTGCCTAAACCCTTAGAACTTTAACACACAAAGACTGAACCTTAATGAATATATTTTTAAAAAATCACCTAGAAGGAATACAGAGTGTGGTGATATGATCAAATTGTATTGCAGATGTTGTCATTGAACAAATAAAATAATGGACGGTGTGGTGGAGAGTAGATTTCTTACTGTTGGAGAGGGAGGTTTCAGATAAGCAAGGGGGAAACTAGAATGAATCATGTGATATGGAACTGGAGATAGTGACATTAGTAGGAACACAGCTTCACATTAATACAGACAACAAATGGATAGACGCAGAAATAATTACTGACACATGCATATACTTGGGTTAGTATACACACACATATTTTTTAGTTTGGCATGTTGGGAGAGTCTAGAAGCAATAATGACTACCCAGGAGCCACAAGCACAAGTTCTTGGTTTCTAATATCATTCCCTAAAAAAGAGGAAACAGGAGTTCTTAAAAAAAAAAATGGCTGATTCTGGGACTGGGGCAAGGAAAAAAAAATGAGCCTGAAGCAATTTTGTAGTATACAGGAAGTAAGAAAGTCCTCAAAAAACAAACAGATGGAAGCATTTTAAAAGAACACAGGAACCAATTTGAAAGAGCTCCCAATGGCTAAAGCTGGAACAATCTTATCAACAAAACAAAGAGCATAGAACTGGATTATAGCCAAAAGTACAAAATAAATGTCCATGAGACCATAATAATATAACTAATTATTGAATAAATGGAAAAAGAGACACAAATATCCTGTACAGAATTCTGAGAAATTTATGTAGATAATCTCCCTCTGAAGGAGGTGAAACTCAAATCCCCATATGCTTGTGTGTGGGCTGGTCATTATGAATTAGTTATATAGAATAAAGTATGGAAGTTTGGGAGGAAAATATTATAATAGCTAAACCTGGTAAACACTACCAGAGCCAGTTGATCAAGATTAGTATCATCAGTGATGTCTGAGGACAGCATGTACCTGTTGATATAACATGATAAGAATGCACTTAACCTTTGTGGTCTTCCTCCTGCAACCCATTTTACCAGGTTAACCATGAGAAAAATAACAGATAAAATCAAACTGAGGGACATTCTCCAAACACCTGGTCAGTGCTACGCAAAATTGTCAAGGTTATGAAAAGCAAGAAAAGTCTGAGAGATTGTCACAAACAAGAGGAGCCTAAGGAGCCATGAGGAGTAAATGTAATGTAGCAGCCTGGATGGAATCCAGGAAAAAACTAGAGAAATCCGAATGATGTGGAGTTTAGTTGGTAGTCATGTGCCAATGTTGCTTCCTTAGTTGAAACAAGTATTCTATAATAATGAAAGATGTTAACAATAGGGAAAACTTGGCAAGGTTTATGTGGAAACTCTCTGTACTATCTTTGTAATTTTTCTATAAATCGAAACTACTTTCAAAATAAAAAGTTTATTTAAATAAAAAAAGTAATGAGAATATTTTTAGGAAGAGTAAATTAACACCAGGAGGACTAAATAGTAAATTAAAAAATCTATATTTGGCAACATTGATCGCCAACCCAAACGTGCCCATTCTCAGATATGTATTTCTGTTTCTTACACCAAGCACTCTGAGAATCGTCAAAAAACCCTACACTCAACCCTTTATAAAAAGAGAAAAAAAAAAAACCTGTGACTTACTGTATTCAGAATCAAGTCAGGACTTTTGGTTGATTTCTGTCTTTTTCTCTAATTCCATTACATATCTGCCTTAATATTCTGTCATCTATATAATAAATGGTAGCTTTTAGCTACCATCAACACAAACAG
Source organism: Myrmecophaga tridactyla (assembly GCA_004026745.1). Lineage (NCBI taxonomy): Eukaryota > Metazoa > Chordata > Mammalia > Pilosa > Myrmecophagidae > Myrmecophaga > Myrmecophaga tridactyla. The sequence continues at coordinate 19,664 of PVIY010019804.1, forward strand.
TATGCAATAGGAAAAACAAGGAGATTAATAGTACAGAAAGGAATGAAAATTAGTAGCTACCTCAGTTTTTATATTTGAAATTGAGTACTGGACCAGAGCTTTTTTTGAGCTTTGTTTGATGGGGTGACAATATTTGGGGGAGGGCTCTCAGCCACTTGTGATAATTACTTATTGTTTCCATCAATGTCCATTGTTCCATGTGTCCAATATAGTGTTTGTTAACATTAACCACTGGATATAATATATAAGGAATATCTTAGGTAATCTTTCCCTTCTCCATTTTAACCACCCACTCTTTTAAACTTGATATTCAGAATTAATAACCCCAGTCTACCCCATAATACAATTTTTATCAATTAGCACATGGGATTCAAAATAATCAGATGGGTATACAATAATTAAATTAATCAAAATGAATCAAGGGCCTAAATATAGGATAAGAAATCATAAAACTCTCAAAAATAACATAGAGGCACACATTCATGACCTTGAATTCTGCAATAGATTCTGAAATATGACACCAACAGTACAAGCAACAAAAGAAAAAGTGATACATTTGACTACATCAAAATGGAAAACTTTTGTGCATCAAATGACATTATCAAGAAAGTGAAAAGACAACCTACATAATGGGAGAAATGTGTTGCAAATCATATGCTGGATAAGGGCTTAAAAAAAGAATATAAAGAAGTTTTATAACTCAATAACACAAAGACAAACTCATTTGAAAAATGAGCAAAGGACTTGAATGCACATTTCTCCAAAAGAAAAATTATATATATACAAATGGCCAATAAGTAGATTGAGATGTAAAGACACTGGATATGATTACCCATTAGATAAATGCAAACCTACTTTACATCCACAAGGATGGCTATTAGCAAAAAATGCAGAATAACAAATGTTGGAGAGCATGATAAGAAATTGGAACCCTCACATGTTTTTGGTGGGAATGTAGAATGGTGCAACCACTATGGAAAGCAGTATGGAAACTCCTCAAAAAGTTAAATATAGAATTTTTGGATTATTATATGACCTGGCAATTCCACTGTTAGATAAATACCCAAAGAAATTGAAAGAAGGACTCAAACAGATACTAATATACCAATGTTCATAGCAGCATTATTCACAGTAGCCCTAAAGTGAAAACAACCTAATTGTCAATAGACAGATGGATGGATAAATGAAACTTGGTACATTTTCAGAATGGAATATTATTAGACTGTGAGAAAGAGTAAAGTTCTGAGACATCTTGCAACATGGGTAGAATTTAAAAATACACTGAGTGAAATAAACAAGTCACATAAAGACAAATGTTGTATGATGCCACTCATATGAAATATCTAGAAATAACAAATCCATGGAGACAGAAAGTAGACAATGGGTTACTGGGGAATGCAGAGGTGGGGGAAGGGTGAACTGCTGCTTTGTAGGTACAGAGTACAAATTTTGGAAATTTAATAATAAGATTAATTAAAAATTAGAAAAACATATAAAATAAAATAACCAGATTAATTACTGCTCCCATTTGAACTGAAACACCTTGTGTCTATTAATGAAAGTATTTCTCTAATGTGTATGAATATCACTAAACCAGCAGATAGTGGAGCCTTAGAGATAGGAACTTGGTATTTTAATGGAGCTTTAGGTATAAATGAGAGATATCATCTCTATTTTTATTCTTTGGTTCTCTGAACAATGCATTCTGGTTATCAGTGTAGTAGCATCATGCAGTGATTATATGATAAGATAAAATAATTGGACCATCATATATAGCTTTATAACATGATAAAGTTATTGAGAGCCTGAAAAGTTTTACATAGGCAATGTTTACTTAATCATGGTCTTTGACTCTTTGTTTCTACTTTTATAATGACATTTAGGAAACAGCAAAAGTTGCCCAAACCTGAGTAGGGTTGCAAGGCACCATGCCAAGTAGAACAGCAGAAAGTTACTCAGAAATTCATTAAATTTAAATCTTCTTGCAAACTCTTCTCAACGTGAAAACAACATGAGCGTAATAAATCCCAGTGGGGAGATTCTGGGCTTGTTGGATAGGATGGATAATGAAGGACGTTTTTGAGGCATAGTTGCAATGTTAAAACTTCAAGAGGAGAAGTTGTGCAAGCACTAGGAATTGGTAGGCATATTTCTTCTGTATGTATGGATCTGACTCAAGTGTCCGAAATACTTTAGAGAAAATCATGTAGGGATCAAGTGTTTCTGCCTCCTGTAACTACTTCTCTAACTTCTAAAACTCCCAGCCTAGCTCTACTGACACCAAAACTACTTAATGAATATATTATAAAGGTAGTTATTTTAACCATCTCCTCAGATATTACTTCTAAAGTATGATACGGTATAGATAATAGACCCCACTTTCAAAAAATAAAATTATCTCTTCACAAATTAGATAAAATAGTCATTTATTTCTAAGACCATCTCTACAGTTTACTATATTTCTTATTTAAAATGCAGATTAAATTGAAGTGAGATTCAAACTCGTATACTACACAAGGAGCATATAGATATAACTAGTGTTACAGGAAGTGGATGTTGACTTTCAGCTGAAATACTATTAGAATACTATATTGCAAAAGGAGTTTTAGTACTTGCAGCAAACTCACAAAGCAAGCAGCTAAAACCTATTGATACAACTTTTAGTTTAAATACCATCATTCCAGGCCTTGAGCAGAAAACAGAATCTACCTTCCCAGCCCTGAAAAGCCTGTTAGGATAATTAATGCCTATGCTATTAGCATCATTGTAGATATTTCAAATCACGTATTTGGATCAAGTTGAATCAATAGGAGTCTTCAAACTTTGACCACATTGTCTTGGTCCCCTAAAGACATTACCTTTTACTGCTATATCTTTGGATTTTATGGAAAGTTGCCACCACATGCTGTTATATAAAATCTGCCTTTGCACAGAGTATAAAAACATTTTGCTCTTAATACTAAGCCCTTTATGTAGGATTTCCTTTACAATTTCATGTGAGAAAACAGCAATTTTAAAGTGTTTGTGTGAGCCTTCCTTTCCAATAATATGAACAAATTAAAACAAGGCCAAGCATATATTTCTCTCCTTCTCTGGTTGTCTTAAATTCAGAAAGGGAGGATTTTGTGTGATCTCATTTTTATTTTGCTAATTATATATAGAGAATTTGCTTAGTGGTTACGAATGTTGTTCATAAAGCCAGAATTCCTAGGGGATTTACCTCTTGACCTTAGACAAGCTATTAAAATTTTCCATGCTTCAGTTTCATCTTCTCCAAAATGGTAAAAATAATGCAAAAGAAGTTAAGACTAACATGCAAAATTGCTTTGAGGATTAAAAGATGCAATCCATGAAAAGTGCACAGAACAATGTTTATCATGAATTTCAAAAATTTAAATATTGTTATTTTGTCACTGCTTTTGCTGGAAGTTACTCCAAAAAATATCTTTAGAATAAGAAGCAATACGGAATTTAATAAATAAAATAAAAGAAATTAGCACATATGATGCATTCCACATTGCAGCATTTGCTATAGGGTCTTGTGGAACAAGGGTTTCCATCCTAACATATCTGAAAATCCAGTTGGAAATGTAAAATGACATACATGAAACAATCAAAGTATGATAAGTGTTATAATACATAAGGATGACTATAATCATTCAAAAAGAATATGAAGAAGTGGTGCCAGTGGAAAGTGTATTCTGGGATGATATGATCTGGATCTTTGATGTTGGTAGGGTTTAGAGGCAGAGTCAAGAAGAAAATACTGGGGATAATTTCAGTCAAGATCCTGAATTTATTGAGCAGAATGAATGAAGGAAAAGTGAGAATATCATCTGATTTCATGGGGGATAATAGGGGGTATTTGCTAAACAGAAAATTGAGATCCAACACAGTTTCTTAAGAAATGACTGACATGATTAGAATAGTGTATCTGATGAAAGAGAAGCAGACAACCGGAGCTAGACCTGTATTTCTGATAACTGGGGAGAAAGCACATAAAAATAAAATGTTTTTGCATTTTGTATAGGTTTCTTTGTCTTACTGCTGGTGTTTCAATCAAATATTGAGCAGACATTTTCTTGGTTCCACTCTGCACAACTTGTGAATTTTTCATGCTTTTCTCCACAGCCATTATGTCAATATGTTGCTTTAAATTGACAAAAATGCATTGCTTTTGGAAATGAGTTTTTGGGGAAGCAATTATTCTATATCTTTCTTCTTCTGTTTTTTATTTACAGGTGTGACATTAAGTCAGGGTTGTGAGAGGGGTTGGCATGAGTTTATTTGATACTTTAATAGGATGTCCCAATACACACCTGTTGTTTTTTAACCCTATACACAAAATGCATATGAGAGGTGATATGTTATGTTATGTTGGTAAATGAATGCAATAAAGGAGAGAGTTTAGAGAATTTTGAGGGTATTAATAAGCAATTGTGGCACAGGTGTGAAAATAGAAGGACAGGAAAGATAACCTGGTAAATAAAAGAGGCATGGTTAACAGCAGGGAGGCATGGAACTCTAAACCCTACTCAGGGAGTAGCCTGGTGCGACTGGAAGCTGCAGGAGAAAGAGGGGTTGTACTTGAAGCTGGAAATACATGGCTATGGGCTTAGTTTGTGAAGAGTAGTTCTGACTCAGCTTTGTGAATTAGAACCAATATATTTAGCTCACATATATGAACAGATCCCTAAGGTTGCAACTGATTCTACTATAGAAAAAAATGAATACTACATGAAAGTTAATTTTATATATTAGTTGTGTAGTTATTTAAAATTATCACAAGGCTTATACATCGGCTCATTTTTTCTGATACGTCTTAGGTCTCACAAAGTTATTTGGTGAGACAAGAATCAGGAAAATTTGAAATCCTTTTGGGATTAAGATAATAGTCATGTAGGTTAGCATATAATATAGCCTTATATTAACAAAGTATTTTAAAATAACTTATCTTTATGAATAAAAGTTGGTTTCACAGTGATTGAACAAGTGCACATTTCTTGAAATGATTAATGGATATTCATAAACCCAGAGGGAGTCTTACCAAGCTATCTTGAATTATTTCAGCTCAAAAATTATTTCAATGAGCACTCCTTGAGTATTATAATAAAACTTCCATATGACCAAAAACATGATGACTCATTAATAACAGAGAGCCTCAGATATGTTTAAACTGATTTTTGTAACATATAATTATAGGATAAAACCAGCAATCTAAAATATAAAAAGATCTTACATGTAAAATACTTCAAAATGTGAAGGAGTTGTTGGAAGATAATGGAGGAGAAAGTCACACAAACAGGGAACATTTGACTTAGTAGCAATTCACATAAGAAATAAAACAAAACAAAACAAAATAAAAAGACTAGAAGTTCATTTTGACTGCAAGATTAAAAAGCAGCAACATGCAAAACTACTTTGACTTATATGCCTTAAAGGAAGTGTAAATATTAAGTAATTAGGCACAGACATTTCAATTGGACAGACTATATCTAGTCTGACATCAAATCTTGACAACAGATTTTTTAACGGTACCACTAGCAAGATAGAAAACATCTAATTGCTTCTGACCAGAGTACATAATAGAAGATTCAGGCAACATAGATACGACATCAAGGCTAAGGTCCCTGGTCTTCTATCCAACTCTGAAAGAGTTAATGCATAGCTGCAAAGTTCAGCTGCAAACTTCATGGGAAAAAATTTTCGCCTGAAGCCCCTAAGCATCCCCAAACCATTGAAACCTCCCCAATCCATAAAAGCTCGTAAAATCATGGGCCCAAAGTGGAGTCTTAGTTAATGACTAAAAAATATGGGGTCATAAAGATTGTTAAACATCTGCCAGAAGACAAATTTTTGCTATGTGACAGCAGGCCACAAGTGCAGATGGCTATCTCCTCCTAGAATAAAGAAGATACATGGTGTTCAAAAGTTGAGATAGAAAATCACTGAAAAAACTTCCCTATGTAACAAGTCAACCCACTGCCACTTAAGGCGTGTTTCTCCCTTGAACACATCTGCGTTAATCTTTTCAATGTGTACTTTTCCTTTCTCTCTTTAATAAATTTTTCTACTTATTCCTACTGGCCCTCTTGTCTCTGAATTCTTTCTGCAACAACACCTCTGAACCTGGATTGGGGTTTGGCTGACTCTAGTGTCAGCAGGGCACCGGTTATAAGAAGACTATGGACAATACTGTATTTGTCTTTTTAAATTTTGAAAGATGCCAGTTGCAGGATAAAAATGAGATATTCATGGAAGTTCCAAAAAGCAGAATTTTGGGTGGAAGCTCGCACAATCAGGTAGGTGGAAATTACAGAGAAGGAAACATTAGCTTAGAATAAAGGGGGGAGAAAACTTTCTAACAAGGAGTCTTATCTAAAGTAACTGCAATTGTCCCAAGAGTGTTCAACAAGTGAAGAAATCATACTTTGTTTCTGTTCTGTATATGGTCCTCATGGGCCCAGGAGTTTGCCCTTGTTATGAACTTATAATTGACCTATTTTCAGCCCGCTCTCAGAGGGACTTCTTTCTCTAAAATTCGGGAAAACTTTATGTCGAAATTCTCTGAAATAGTTTCATGGGATTGGAAATAACTAAGACTACCAGTATTCTGGCTGCTTGTATTTTTGTAGATCATTAGGGATCAAGGACTCTTGTTGCTCTTCTTAAATTTCTATTTTGCTCCCATCTTCATTCTAAGGTCTAAGGAACATGTCAGCATGAAGGCAAGTGATTTTCACGCAATTTAATTCCATGGATTCATTGGCACGTATTTAAATCTTGTAGTGAAATACTGTCATTTTCTAAGAGAAGTAAAGAGATTCTTAGTCTGTCATCTTCACCCTGTGTCCAGGAAGACAAATGCAACAGTTTTTCAACCAAAATCATATTGAAGAAAGAGCAGACTTTCAAAATAGGTAATGAGAAATCGTGAACCTATAGGTCATGCCACTAAGGACATAGTCCTGAATTGTTTATGAAGGTTGCTGTTTTACTGGGGTTAAACATTATTTGGAATGCTTAATTTTGACATTATCATTGACAGCTTTTATTTCTCAAATGTATCTTCTTTTCTAGAATGAAATAAAAGAATTTGGTTCTCTCCAGTAACGAGAAAGGAAAGAAATATAAATTCTGGTAAGAAAAAGTTACAAAACAATTATATCTATTTAAGTAACATAATGACAGCCAAGAACATTTATTGTAGGGTAAAAGGTATATAATTTTTGAATTTTTTCAAATTGTGTTATGCAATGTATTACAGATTATCTGGGTGAAAATAAACCTTGAAAATTCATTTTCTATTGCTTGAAAGAAGATCATGGCTAAATCAGATTGGGCATATGAAAATTAATATCTAAAATATAGTCCCAGTGATATGGTAATATAATATGAGAGAAAATGGGATTCTATCAGATTGTTCTTCCTCTCTTGTTCCACTGCTTAGAAAACCTCATAATCAGAAAAATTCTTATCTCTAATTTGTTATTACGTGCCTTGTATTGATGAATTATTTATAATTATTTTATTAATAGAAGTAAATCCTTTTTTAGTAATGTCTACCTTACATTTTCACATGAAAGCGATAAACAATATTACTCTGTGTTGGGATTGCCAACTTTCCTTACAGGTACTTTGATAACATTTTCTGAATCGAAAATTGCCAGATAATATGGCCAAAATATATTGTAAACTATTTAAAGTGAAAATTACTCTCAAAACCTGCAGAGGAAGCTGCTATCCTGGGTGTCCTGGGAACACAGGCTCAGGAACATCAAAGACTTTCAGCAAATGACTGCTTTATTTCTTATACTGCACAATGGGTCCTAAAGAGCAGGGCAAGAGATCCCATTGTGGTAGGTCCCTGGAGGAAGCCAACTACTCAGGTCATTGAAGGTGGTTGGTGATTCTGACCTACCTTCTTTGTGTGGGAGATGAGAAACACCTGTATTACCCAAGGACAGGCAATTTATATACCCCACAGGGAGGGGAACCTGCCACTGAGCAAAAAACATACATCAAGCAAACTTTGTGCAGAGTTCCTGCCTTGGCAAGCAGCTGGAGCTGCTTGTTTCTGGTTTTGGGTTCAAAGTGTAGTCAAGCTGTTCCATTAGACTTAATAGCTCTTGTGGGCTGCAGAATGGAAACATATTGAAATATCTGCAAGCAATAAGAAAAGAGGAGGCGGGGGTAGGTGAGGTCTGGGCAATGGGTATTGGGCACGTCCAGGATTTCCCCCAGCAAAAGTCAGCCTATATACTAAGGTAGCTTTACTTTTAGAATCTCCAGGGTAAAGTTTTTTTTTTTTTAACCTCTGTTGCTTTTCAGTTTTACATTTTTAAAAATAATGCATTCTTATAGTGAGACGCAATAATAGGTTTTTAACCATTTTTGCCTAAATCTCAAAGATTCTGTCTTATCAGACCAATAAACTTATTGACATGTATGTTGACTATCTCCTTCCTTATTGTTCTAGACAATGCCTCCTCACTTTCAAAAACTTTATTCTTAAAAAAAATGCATTCTATAAAAGTTAGCATGGAATGTCTTTAATTATCGCTACTCATTTAGTAATGAATTAAAGCTGGGTATAATATTGTAATAAATATTTCAAATCATATAATCACATCATGCCATAAGTTAGTATTACACTCATTTCTTTTTAGTCTTCATATTCAGTGCCAAATAAAATACCATCTGGCATGGAGTAGATACTCAAAAATTGTTTAAACATGTTGATGGTTGATTAGACAGTTGAAAAGGAATTATCCTTGGAAAATTAATGTTATTTTCATTGATGTAAGGCCATAAAATAGAATTTAATTTAGTTTAAGAACTTAAGATGTTTTCTTCTTCTCTTCACCTTTTTCTTCCCCTCTTTCTACTCTTTTAATCAGATTCATTAAGAAGACCTATTAAACTTGTGATCTGTAGTGATTTAATGCAGAAGAAAGAGATATGAGTGGGCAATTTTAGCAAGTCTTAAAAGTCTTTCCTTTCCAAAAGTATCTCCTTTTTCCATTTCAAATCAACAGATGATGGCTGAGGCTTGAAATTGCTCTATTCAGCTTTATTCTTAGTTCTAGAATAAAATATAATCATTCGCATGTAAATTTACACATAAACCTAATACATTGCTCTCACCCCCCCTAAAAAAACAAATTATTTAAAAGTTATTTAAAGGATTTCAAATATATAGTAGAGCAGTGAGACTAGAATAGGGACAGAATAGTAATTCTAAGATGTCAAATCCTTTTTTTCCTTGATATGAATTTATATAAATTGATTTTATGTCCTTTTTTTGAGAAAGTTGTTAGGGAGCCACGAAATGAAAGATGAAGTGAAGGTCACAAAGACATTCAGATCTGAGGGATTTTTGTAGACTGTAAAAAAAAAAGTAAACTTATGTTTGAAGGAGGATAGAGAATCAGAGAAAACATTTCCATACTCTCTCATTTTGATCGCTAGTATACCGCTTATGTCAGTTTTGGTACAAAAAAGAAATTTCATAGATCATTGCTGTTTGTTGTTACCCATAACCCAGTTTGTAAGGATAAATGATTTTTGGTTTAAATGCCACCAAAAAAGAAAAAAAATGTGTTAGGCACATCCTTAATTTCTATATTGAAAATGAGTATGTTGAGACATAGAAAAACATGGAAATATTCCAAAGTAACCAAAATTGTTTTGTTTGTGTAACAGGTCACCCAAATCCAAATTGGTTAACTGAGATCTTTTAGGAATTCAGTAGTTATTCTTAAAACTACTGAACTCTTACCATCAAGTGAAGAACTCAGTAAAATTTATTATATAAGTTAATACATTCTTTTATGAGATAAAAATTTTAATCAGTGCCTCAGTTTGAAGTGTCTGTTGTTTTTCTCGATTTTAGAGTAAGTTTGAGATGATGTGGATTTCTTGACTGATTTATTCAACAGAAGCAGGAACAATAAAATTCATAGGGTAAAAATCATAAAATGATCCCTCACAGATTACTTTAACATTTAAATAAAAAAACTGAAGATTGGACTTTATTTTAAAATATTCTTAAATAAGACAGACTAACTCTTTGGTAATTCATTTGTGATTTTAAGAGTTCTTTTTTGGTAGAAAGTTCATGTTGCCTGAGAATGTACTTTTAACTTCCTTTTCTTTTATGGATTTTTTTCATTACTACATCGAAGCAAAGAAGAAAATGAATATTAAATGATAAATTAAAAATTAAGAGAGTTTTTATCTTAGTATTAGGAGCTTATAAGACTTTCAATATTTTGAAATTACCGTATCAATCAAATGACAAAGTAAAGAGACATAAAGATCTATCAGACTATGTTGTGTTGAAAATGACACTGGATTTGGATAGAAAATATTCTGCCTTGAGTCCAGATTCCATTTTTAACCTGCTGTGTTTTTAGGCAAATCAAAGTATCTCTCATTTTTAATTTGCTCACCTAAAGCACAAACAGGGTAGTGGATAGAGAAGTATTATGTAAACTACAAAGTCTTCCATTATGTAAAGTGTTATATTCATGATACGAGGGAAAGAGTGGAATGCTTATTTGTTGACTTTCTCTTATACTTTTTAAGCCAAAATTTGCCATGGGTGACAAGAGAGGAAGCAACCACTCAGAAGTGACTGACTTCATTCTTGTAGGCATCAGGGCCTGTCCAGAGTTCCACAGTCTCCTCTTCTTACTATTCCTGATTGTTTATGGCATGGTCCTTCTGGGAAACCTTAGCATGATTGGCATCATTGTGACTGATCCCCGGCTGAACACACCAATGTATTTTTTCCTAGGCAACCTCTCCATCATTGACCTGTCCTACTCCACTGTTATTGTCCCCAAAGCCATGGTCAACATCCTGTCTCAGAAAAAAACCATATCCTTTGCAGGTTGTGTGACTCAGCTTTTCCTTTATGCACTCTTCATGGTAACAGAGGCTTTTGTCCTGGCAGCCATGGCCTATGACCGCTTCATTGCCATCTGTAACCCACTACTGTACACTGTCCGCATGTCAAGAAACGTCTGTATCCAGTTGGTGGCTGGGTCCTACCTCTGTGGTTGCGTCAGTTCCATTCTTCAAATCAGTGTGACATTTTCCATGACTTTCTGTGCTTCTCGAGTCATTGATCACTTCTATTGTGATTCTAACCCAATTGAGAAGATCTCCTGTTCCGATATTTTTCTGAATAAGATGGTGTCACTGAGTTTGGCTATTCTCATTATTTTGCCTACAATAGTGGTTATTGTCGTATCTTACATGTATATTGCCTCCACAGTTTTGAAGATCAACTCTAGTGAAGGGAGGAAGAAAGCCTTCTCCACTTGCAGCTCCCACCTGGGGGTTGTGAGTTTGCTCTATGGGACTGTCTCTTTTGTGTATCTCACACCCCCAAATAACCCTGAACTTCGCAAAGTGGCATCAGTGTGTTACATTTTGTTCACACCTATGTTGAATCCTTTAATCTACTCTCTGAGAAATAAGGATGTTAAAGATGCCATGAAAAAACTCCTATGGAAGAAAAAGGTTTTACTCTAAATCAACTTTAAAAATACCTGAGCTTTAAATGCATAAGTCTAGTATATCAGATAGACCAAATCAATTGATACAGGAAACAATAAAACAAGTGGAAGTTGATTAAAAATCTCAGAAGTGTTGTATTCCATAGCAAGAGTAATATCCTATGAGGAATGCTCCAAATAACTCATTCACTTTCCTCGAGGACAATGTTACTCATGAAAATTTGCAGCATTTCTACAGAGTTATTTATCTGTCACTCTTAAGATTATACATATGCAAGTGAAGAACTTTAGCATTTTATTGTTTCTCTTCCATGTGTAAAATTTAGATAACATAGAGAAAATACTTAGCAGAATGATTAATGTGGAAACTGTTACGATGTTATACATGCAATTGACATTCAGTATAAATACTAGTGCTGTATTATGTTTTTGATGGCATGTCAAAGTTGTGAGATTATGTGTATGTGATGAAGAGAAAATGGAAAGGAAAAGTAACTAGAGTGTTCTTTGTTGAGTTGAAGGGGCAAAGGTGCTGAAATATGGGAAAATAGCCTTGATTTGGTTTAAGTCAGGTTATTTGGTTTGGTGTCCTTCGAAAAGCATGGTCATTCCTGCTTTGCTTTTTTACAGTGTGAATATTAATGATCTTTGTCAGCTCATGCTCTCTGTGTTTTGGATAATACATATTACTGGTGGTGAATAGACAATTATTAGAAACATTACATTGAAATGAAATCAGCTTTAAAACTCAATGAAAATTATTAAAATGATTTATGATGATATATTTTATGAGTAGTTAGAATGTTTATTATATATACTCACATACATATATGTGTATATAATTGTGTATGTATGTGCGTGTCTTAATTTGGTTGGAGAATAATTTTAAATGTATTTAGTTATAAACATCTATTGTCAACTGAGAGGAATAGTGTGGTTAAGGCAGCATCTCACAGGTTTAACAGGTATCAAGGGAAGCTATGTTTCTGGGAAAGTCATGTCAGGGTTACTATTTGTGAAAGTTATCTAGGTAATGCTTCAGCTAAACTCTACAAATTGCAATGTCTAAGTCTAGAGGATATCAAATGTTCGAAAAAACTACCTTATAAATACATGACCAAGTTTTGTCCATATACCCATATGCCTGGCATTGTGAAAATCTAAAACATGGATCTTTGATTTGCTCTTCTTTTATTTTTCTGTTTTTGTTTGGATAGCAACACCTGTTTTTATGAATGCACAGTGGCATGCATCTTTATGGGTTAATGTTTATTAAGGTAAGAGATTGCAGGAATGATTATTCTTAGTTCTCAGATAATGAGAGAAACTAAGTGATTGAGTAAATCAAAATTATGTTTACCCCTTTCCCATCTATCAATGTACCATCTTTATTGATGCTGCCTTTATTTCAGAAAAGTACTATTTGAGAGCAAACAGGAATCTAAATCAGCTTGGGGAACTGGTTTTTGGTATTTGTTATTATTTGTCTTGAAAATACTTTTTATAGCTGTTATTCATTGACACCCATTCATCTGAGACAGTTGCTCTTTGATAGGATGGTCTCTGATATATTCACCAAGAATGAGTTATTAAGATTTGGGGAAAAAGCAATAAAATGATCGATAAGATGTTTGCTTTAGTCTTTTGATTTGGTAGGTTGCATTTCCTGTTTTGTAGTCACAACAAATTACAGTATTCTGATGTTACCCTCACAAGTGGCATTGCTTTCAACACTCCAAATGTTCAAAGGAATCTGGAAAATTTTAAAGCCAAGGTAGGATTCTTTCAAAGATGTTAAATTCAGCTCTCTTTTATTTTCTTTTACTTGCCTTAAGTATTTCCCTGGGTAAATTGTTTTTGAGTTCACAATCCTTATATGAAAGGTAGTGTCTAATATATAACTTTCTCATAACTTGTGCCATCAAGATTAGATCAGAACAACCCAATGTCAATCTTTTGTTGACTCTTATTGACTAAGTGATTTTTTTTCAGTGATACATGGATACTTCTGAAATCTTGCCACATCCAAGAGAGTTTAATGATTATATTCTGTATCCCATAAACTATAAGTTGTTTGTAAGGGGGATTTTATACATAAAAATTCACATGGAAAAAGCTTTTAGTGAAGTTATATGATCTTAAGAGCCCAAAGATTGCAGGAGAACTTCAAATCCTCTTTACTTATTTGTAAATGATATTTACCCCTTTCCCATTTATCAATGTACCACCTTTATTGATGCTATCTTTTGATGCATTGTTTCATCTTCCCTGGTTACAACAAGCACATATTTTGATTGTTCTGTAACATCATGTGTTGTGTTTTGTCTCTAAATTTTATGTGTTGTTCATGTTAATTTAATATTTAGTGTTTTGTTGCAGAACTTTGGTGAGGACATTTATAAATAACATTTTCTATTGCCTGGATGGTAGGATTCTCTGATTCAGATATTTACAAATGATAATTGTTCACTGATTCAAATTTCAGAAATATGAGTTGAAATTATAAAATTAAATATTTGGAATAAATACTCAGAGCTTGCTCCATTTGCCTTTCCTAAGGATAGTCTTAACTCATTATTATGGGGTTTAAATTCTCATTGTGATTGGAGTAGCTGAACTGATAAAGTATTGTAAAATCACTGTAATCTTAAATGGATATTGAACTATGCTTTTCTTACTCCTGTGAATTGAGAATGGGATGTCACTTTACCTAATTCCTTCATACCTGTGTAGGCCATAAAATCAATAAAAATTTTGAGTGTTTGTAAGTCATTATACCAGTGGTGTCATGAGGACAAAGCTACAATTGAGGGCTGTAGAGAGTGGGAAAGAAGGGGGAAAAGATAGGATGAGAAAACACACACGTACATGCACACGCACACTCACACGCACAAACAAGGTTTCCTAAAATTGAGTACAGCATGAAATAAAGAATCAACTTTTAACCAAAATTTGATTTCTATTTTCATCACTTTTATGGAATATAGTTTCCAGTTTTCTGAAATAGCTTCCTCTTTAGCAATATTTTAAAAGTATCATTTATTTTATTTCACAGCCTTTGCCACTCTAATGATGATAATCCAGTTTCCTCATTTGAATGTCTGTTAGTTAGGTTTCTTTTTTATTGACCTATGTAAATTAAGTTTGGATAACTGTAGAAAATGATAAATAGTTAAACATATAAATTGACTCTTGCTTTGAAAACACATATACAATGGTAAGTCTGGAAAGGATGGATAGCATCCAAAGCATTCCAGGAAGTTAGGAAGTGGGGAACAAAAAAAATCTTCTAATCAGGTCCTAAATTATCAGAATGTCACATATCAGAAAATATTTACTTCAATAAATTTCAGGCTCTTTCTCCCTCCGTTGAAAACTTAAATTGCATGAAAGAGACCCTTATGTTGCAGTTTTTAGCCTGCATCCACTCATTGTTTGGGGAGGGAAAGGATTCTAACTGAAGAGCCATCAAACTGCATATAATTTTAAAGAGCTAATTCCTCCAACAAAAATCAGGAGCCCTTTTATATGGGAAAATTGATGAACAGACCAAAATGACAAATTCCCCCAACAGCCTATCAGTTTTATAACCCAAATTCTACATGTTCTTCTTCCCATGTATACAATCCTCAAATCTCTAATATCTAACATAATGCAACAATTTCCCATGTGTATCCAAAGCTACTGTCACTCCACGCCCTGAGGGACACAACCCAAAATATTTTTTATTGCTATAGCTAGCTCCTAGTCTAAGATCCCTTTTGATTCCCAATCTTGCTCTAATTCTTTTTCATTCTGTCTTGATATTCTGTAATCTACACTAACACAATTCTAACACCGTCATCACTATGGCAATCAATAATAAACAAATGAGTAAATTATATAGTATATAATACATATTGCAAAGGAACCACAAAAGATAAACAATTTAATAAAACATCAAAACTTAATTAAAATCTTTATCAGGGAAGTAAATATGGACCAGCCTACAGTTCTTATTTGTGAAATTGTTCACGAAGTTATAGTGTGTTTTATAGACTTCTTTTCTGTATTTGGTGTTTCCTTGTCTTTGATCTCAGCTTTTCAGAGTCCTCTGTCTTTTGGGTTTTCTCTCATCCTCATTTTTAAGGAATCTGTAACTAGATGGTCTCATCTTTGTGAGGTAACTTACTGTAGTAGATACAATTGATTGTCTTTATGGTTGGCATTTCCTTCTTCCTTTCTGTTAAGCATTGAGTGGAAAATCTTTAGTCTACTTTTAATCTGATATTTTCATTCTCCTTTGGCAGTAAATAGTTCAAGGAGGGAATATATGCTATTAAATGGTATTTAAATAAGATGTAAGGAACAGTCTGTTGGAGGTTTTGGGTTATATTTCTTTCCTGATTTTTAAAAAAGGCAGAATGAAAGAGCACTGCTTTTCAATTACTGCTTTTGGATCATGAAAAAACAAAAAATAGACTGAACCAGCATGGTAACTACATATTTCTATTGCTTAAAGTAAAAACAAAGCAATTTAATTACTTTCTATTCAACAGAAAGGAGAAAATTTTTAAGATAAATAACTGGATATCAGATTCTTATGCACTGAAAATTTTTGTCCCAATAAAGATCACATCTGTTTTCATATTGCTACTAAGACTTACCATCTGATGAAATGATGATAATCGATGGTGATTCTCAAGAGCCCTATCTTTTCACTGAAACTACATACTAAATGCAAAGACTATCAATTTTACCTTTTTGGTTTTTGCAGGTGGCATGACTCTCTGTGATTCCTCTAGGCACCACTTTCCATGTAATATTTTTGTAGGAAGCTCCATGAACCTCCGTCTGGCTCCTATTATCCCATTTGTCCTTACTCTGTGTTAGGGATCAAATGTGTATATTCTGAGACCAGTTTCTGTGGCCATTTACTGCATATATGTACACTTAGGAAGTGAAAAAAAAACCACTATGGGTTTGGAGTTCCACAGACCCTACAATGAGGTGAATATCATTTCTTGTTTTATGAGCAACATAGGTGACATTCTGGGTCCTTATGATCTAGTGACAGTTCTGGGACAGGATCTAAATGCCCTTTAAAGTTCATGTGCCAGTTTGAACCAGTCATGTGTCTCAGAAAAGCCATGGTCTTTAAACCTCATCCAATATTGCTGGATGGGATCTTTTTGATTGTTTCCTTGGGTATAGGATCCACCCAATAGTGGGTGGTATCTTTTGATTAGGTAATTTCATTGGAAATGTGTCTCTATCAATTCAAGGTGGGGTTGCTTACTGGAGCTCTTTAAGAAGGAACCATTTTGAAAGAAGCTTCAGTACTGACAGTGCCCACACAACCAAAGGCCTTTGGGGATGAAGAAAGAAAATGCCCCTGGGGTAGTCATTTGAAGAAGCCTGTAGAGAAAGCTAGCAGAAGTCACCATGTGCTTTCCCAGCTTAGAGAGAAACCTGAACATCACTGACTTCTTTCTTTGGAGTTAAGGTATCTTTCTCTGGATGCCTTAGTTTGGACATTTCTATAGTGTTAGAACTACTAAACTTGCAACTTAATAAATTCCCTTTTTAGAAACCATTTCATTTCTGGTATATTGCATTCCAGCAACTTAACAAACTAAAACAGTCCACAAAACATTTGGGTGTAGCCCTTCCTTAAGTGTTTGGTCACCCATAAATAAGCCACCAAATATTTAAAGAAGGCTCCTTGGAATGTTTCCAATTTACACTTTTGGTATTCAAGTGGATGCTTATTCAAGAGTATCCAGCCTTCCCTTCAATGCAGTGACTCTGTGTGATCCAATTTAGTCTAAAAATTGGGAGATAAGCATGATCTCTGTCATGGTGGCTCAAAGTACATCTCTCCTGATCAGATGTATTTTCTTTCTCTCTCTCTCGCTCTCTCTTTAAGGTCTACTTATTTCATTTCTATGGACACCATATTTAAATAACTCTAGATGAAGATCTCCATACTACATTTATCATTTCTGACTTATAAGGCAGAGCTGTTACTACTGTGCTAACCAAATCTTCCTTTACTCTCTCAGCCAAGTATCACAATTTAAGCTCTATTAGTCCATTGCATGAAGACCGTTTCAACTTTAGGGTCCAACAACATTACCTTAGAGAGAAGCATCACAGAGGCTTTCAAAGTTACTAATTGCTCACTTACTCACTTGTGAAAGAAATATTTTATGACACATTTGAGGGATCTAATCAGAATATATGGGACTGAAACACCTGTAATTAACTCTATTCAGCATTTCTGTCTTCCAATGCCACTGAATTTCTTTTTCTACAATTTCCACAGTATTTCAAGTCTTCTGACTTCCTGTAGAGAGGTCCAGTATTAGTTATTGGTTTATATTTATCAACTTAGCAAACTATGAGATTTCTACTCATTTACATGAACTAACACACAATTGCCAAATATTTGGTATGTACAAATTCAGCTCAATCTTCCCATCCCTTCCTCCTTTGCCTTCATCAAGAAAGATCCCTTAAAATGTAACAAGTATCTCAAAGAAAGGAAGAAAGCTTCAAGTCAAGGTGATGAGTGGTTTCCTCCCTATATAAAGGGAATTGGGGTAGTGTTTCAAAAATACCAGGGTGTGTGAGGTGTTTTAAGTAATTTGATGTGCCTAGAAATCCTCAAATTGTGTAAAAGGTGCTTGAGTTTATGAGTCAATATATTTTGTATTCAACAAGCCAAAAATTTTAGACTCTGAGTTTAGTTTTATTCTACCTAAGCAGTCATAAAACATAAGGGGTTATTTTATTATGGTGATGGAAATTCCCTGTCTAGACATGAGAATTTAAGGATCTTCATTTATTCTTCTGCATTAGACTTCCAGGAGCACTCAGACTAGGTTGGTGCCTTTGAATTAATCATGCCATAATTATATTCCATAACTATATAGCTGTATGATCCACCAGATTCTTGCTTTCAGCGTGCATATGATGCCATTTAACCATGAATGATGTTAATAGCTTATAAATGATAGGGACATCTAAGTTCCCTTCCCAATACAAAATGAAGTTTCTTTTCCTTATAACATATATGTCTAGATAATAAGTTCCTCAAACATTTGCTTCACCTGAGTAAATTACATCCATGCACTCCCTGGTACCAATATCAATACTGTTTGGAGCATTGTTTGGAGTTTTGGATGCAAGTAACAGATTCTTTTTTTCTGGAAGGTTATGAATATTGGTAACACGTAGTTGGTAGGGATGCAGAAGAATCAGTTTTATAATAGAGTAAGATGAAAGACCCTGTAGAGTGCTAGGAAGCAGGGTATCTAGGAATGATCTAGTAGGACCTAATTTGGTAAGTAGGACACAGATTGAAAATATGAACCCCAAGCACTATTAATCTCCATATCACTGTTCTAAAATTTCAAACTCTAATGAGGACGCATTCTTTTGTCTTCCTTTTGTTAAATGCTCATTTGCTTGCTAAGGTAGGGCAAGACACTCAAGTTAAGCCCAGTGTGCTGCATTAATTTGGAAATTGCTAATGCCACAAAAATAAACCAGGTGTTATTAAGGGAGAGGAAATGGAAACTAGATAGCCAAAAACTATGCAGCTTTTGTTTGCACCTTAAATTTCTCAAGGCAGCAGCATTTCATGAAAAAGAGACATAAGATTTAGAACTTTTCAATTATTAGAAGACATTCTATCTAAGTTTTTCTTAGATAAAAATAATTATTTTTATAAATTTATGATGGTTTGGCTATTCAACATCTAAACACCTTGTTCTATTTAGGAAATTGGACTTTGTAAAATTATTGGAAGGAACCATAGTGACACTAATTCTTCTATAAGGCTGAAGTACAATAGGCTTATTCTTTATTCCTAGAAACTAGGGGTCAGACAATCTGATGCTCTTGTCTGGAACTTTCAATTTGTAGTGAATTTTGAGAAAAAGCAATAAAAATTAAAAGTGTACAGTAATGTGCATGAAAGTGCAACGATGTGATGATGGGATCCAGTGACTGAGACAGCCTTGATGAGGTTGCTGGTGGTAATGTTTCAAGGACCTGAGATGCAGGTGGCATTGACACAACCATGTATCTAACATTGAGCAGCAATGGTATGCAATTTTTGGATGTGAGTCTGGATGCCCAGACTTAAAAATAATATTTTTTATTGATAAATCTTCACACACATATATATTCCGTACATGGTATACAAGCAGTGGTTCACAATATCATAACATAGTTGTGTATCATCACAATAACCAACTTTTAGAACATTTGCATCACTCCAGAAAAAGAAATAAAAGATGAAAGAAAAAACTCATACTCCTCACCCTCCCTTTCATTGACCCCTAGTGTTTCCATCTACCCAATTTATTTTGCCCTTTGTTCCTCTTATTATTTGTTTATTTTTTTAACCATATTTTAATTTTTTTTACTCATCTTTCCATATTCTGGATGAAAGGAGCATAAGACACAAGGTTTTCACAATCACACAGTCATATTGTAAAGGTAGCATCTTTATACAATCATCTTTAAGAATCAAGGCTATGGGAATATATCTCAACAGTTTCAGTTATTTCCCTTAGCCATTCCAATACACCATAAACTAAAGAGGGATATCTACATAATGCATAAGAATAATCTCCAGGATAATCTCTCAACTCTATTTGAAATCTCTCAGTAACTGAAATTTTATTTTGTCTCATGTCTCCCTTCTTCCTTTTGTTCAAGAAGGCTTTCTCAATCACTTGATGCTGGGTCTCTGTTCATCCTGGGATTTATATCCCATGTTGCCAGGGAGAATTATCCCCATGGGGGGCATGTCCCATGTAAGCGGGAGGGCAGTGAGTTTACCTGCTGATTAGGTTTAGATGGAGAAGCCAGATTAAAGCAACAAAAGAGGTTCTCAGGGGGGTGTGGGGTGTGTGTGAATCTTAGGCCTAATTTTAAGTGGCTTAGCCTATCCTTTGCAAGAAAAAGTTTCATAAGGGCCAATCCCAAGATCGAGGGCTCAGCCTATTGATTTGGTTGACCTCTGTTCTTGCAAGAGTATCAGAAATTCTCCATATAGAGAAGTTGAACATTTCCTCCTTTCTCCCCATTTTCCCAAGGGAACTTTGCAAATACTTCTTTATTCACTGCCCTAATTATTCTGGGCTATATCAGGGCATCACACTAACCAGGACAAACCAACAAATTCCGTGAATGTATGATGTTCAACTAAACTGACCATACAAGTTACATTAGAAAATGCACTACCCAAAATATAAATTTTGCATCAAATAAGCATTTCTCCCTTTGGTCTCACACAGAAGGTGAAGTTTTAAAATATGGACCATATCATCCTTTACCCTGTATTCTGATTTTCCTTATTCCTATCCAAATCAGCTTCATTCATATCTCTACTTGAAGTCTGATCACTTTTTCAACTTTTCAAACAGTTCTTGTACGAGGCACTGCTGACTTTCATAGCTTCAGAGCTCCAAATCAGAGTCTCAGGTGTCACATAAAAACCGGAAGTTTTGGGGAATGACCAGGTTATAAACAAACAGCTCAGAATGTAGAAATAACACTTAACAACTCCTGAGTATATGTGACTGCTGTAAGAGTTTACAACCTAGGACCCATTACATTAGGCCCCAAATGATAACCCATGTCCTCAATTTCAGTTCACTGAGTTTTTTATATTACAGTTAGTCTATATGATTGAGGTATGATAAAGTTTGTCTTTTTGTTCTTGACATTTCATTCAACATACACAAGGTTCATACACCTCGTTGCATGCTTTATAAATTCATTCCTCTTGCAGCCATTCAGTAACCCATTCTTTCTATACAACATATGTTTCAGTTTGCTAGCTGCCAGAATACAAAATACCAGAGATGGATTGGCTTTCAATTATATGTTAGCTAGTTAACATATAATTCTTCAGAGGAAAGGCAGCTCACTTTCAATTGAGGTTCTTTCTTACATGGGAAGGCACAGGGTGATCTCTGCTGGCCTTCTCTCCAGGCCTCTGGGTTCCAACAAATTTCCCCAGGGTGATTCCTTTCTGCATTTCCAAAGGCCTGAGCTGAGCTGAGCTGTGATCACTGAGATGAGGTATGCCTAACTGCTTGGGCTGTGCTATGTTGAGCTCTCTCATTTAAACACCAGCCAATTAAATCAAATATCATTCATTGCAGCAGGCATGCCTCTTAGCCAACTGCAGATGTAAACAGTGACAGATGAGCTTCACATGCCATTGTCTCATGTCCACAGCAATAGAACTAGACATCCTTTGACCTGGCCAAGTTGGTACCTGAATCTAACTACCACAACATAGCTCCCCCTTTCATTCCTCAGTCGTCATACCTTTAGGCCACCTCTATCCACTGTGGATCATGAACACTGCTGTCATAAACACTAGTGTGCAAATGTCCACTTTGCTGTACTCATTTTTTAGCTCTAGTAGCTTTCTGTAGAGTTTTCAGGATTTTTAACTTATAATATCATATCATCCACAAATTAGTGAGAGTTTTATTCTTCCTCTCCAATTTGGATGCCTTTTATTTCTTTTTCTTGTCTAATTGCCCTGGCTAGAAAGTCCAGTACAATGTTGGATAACAGTGGTGATAGTGGGCATCCTTGTGCTGTTCCTGATCTTAGAAGGAAAACTTTCAGTCTTTTAACATTGAGAATGATGTTAGCTGTGGGTTATTCATATACTTCATTTATGAAATAAGTACGAAAAAATAGAAGTTGCCTTCTATTTCAGTTCATTGAGTTTTTTTATATTACAATTCCCTTCTGTTTTTATCCTTTGAAGTGTTTTCATCAAGAAAAGATGTGAATTTTGTCAAATGCCTTTTCTGCAATGTCATGGTCAGGTTCACGTGTCAACTTGGCCAAGTGTTTGTTTGGTTGGGCAAGTGCTGACCTGTCTGTTGAGATGAGGACATTTCATAGAATTAAATTATGAGCACATCAGCTGCATCCACAGCTGATTCCATTTGTAATCAGCCAAGGGGAGTGTCTTCTGCAATGAGTGATGCTTAATCTAATCACTGGAAGCCTTTTAAGGAGGACTCAGAAGAGACAGGCTCTTTTCCTGCTTCAGCCAGCAAGCCTCTCCTGTGCAATTCATCCAGACCCTCCATTGGTATCATTGGCTTCACAGCCTGCTCTGCGGATTTTGGATTCTGCGTTCCCATGGTTACATGATACACTTTTATAAATTTTGTATTTGTGAGTGTTTCTTGTTGATTTTCTTTCTCTAGAGAACTCTAACTAATACAACATGGTACCAGGAGTGGTTTTTAAGAAACACAATCTTAAAAATGGTTTTTTATGAATGGTTTTCTACTCTGACTGGACTCAAAGGCACTAAGGACTCTGATTCCCATAATCAGAATAACACTCCCAGGTAGGCCACGGTGGCTCAGCAGGTAGAGTTCTCACCGCCATGCCGGAGACCCGGGTTCAATTCCTGGTGCCTGCCTATGCAAAAAAAAAAAAGAATGACACTCCCAATCCATGGAGTGAGTTGGCAAAAGGGATAGTCAAAATATCACCATTCTATTCTCCTAATGCTTCGCATGTACAAAGCCAGGCTCTGGGGGATAATGTTTTTGACACCTTTATGGAGTTTTGTGGAAATAAGAGGTATAGAGATGTTGACTGGTTGTTGTTAGATACGGATACATTAAGGAGTGAAAGGGATGGGCTTAAAGCTTCAAACGAGAAGCTTAAGCACTGTCTGACAGATGTAGAAGTTTCTATGAGTATCCTGAAGGAAAATCTTATTTCCTGTAGCCGTAGACTTGAGATCTCTGAAAATAGACTCTGAATCCTATTGTTAGAGTAGCAACTTTACAATGTAAACTGAAATCTCAATGTTGCATGGTGTCTGCTGTTAAAGTGAGGGCATTGATTGGAAAGGAGTGGGACCCTGAAAAATGGGATGGTATATCAATACATATGGATTGAAATGATGTCGGGGGTGAGGTTGAAACCCTAGGTCATGGTGAGTCTTCTCTATATAACCCTGTAATAGTCTATGCTGAGGACACAGCCGCCCCACCTTCAGCCTGCCTTGAGGAGTTGGCCACCCAACCTCCTCCTGAAGGGATTAGCCCTAGAGTGATTAATCCAGTTTCACCAGAGTAAACTGCAAACTGAAGCAAATGGCTTGGATGATATTTTTAATTCTTTTCATGACCCACCCCCACCACCTCTCACTTCTTCCAGACCTAAAACTAGATTAAAGTCCCAACAGGCCCTTAAAGGTGAGGTACAAAGTGTCACACATGAGGAGGTACATCATATTCCAAAAGAACTGTGTGAGTTTTCCAATTTATATAGACAGAAAGCAGGGGAATATGTGCGGCAATGGATTTTAAGGGTGTGGGATAATGGTGGGAGGAATATAAGGCTGGATTAGGCTGAATTTATTGATATGGGCCTACTAAGCAGAGATTCTGCATTCAATGTTATAGCTTGAGGAGTTAGACAAGGTATTAACAGTTTGTTTGGATGGTTGGTTGAAACAAGGATCAAAAGGTGGCCGACATTACCTGAGCTTGAAATTCCAGAACTGCCCTGGTATAATGTAGATGAGGGGATCCAGAGGCTTAGAGAGATTGGAATGTTAGAGTGGATTTATCATGCAAAGCCTGCTCTTACACCCCAAGAATGTCCGGAGGATGCACCTTTTACCAGAACAGTGAGAAATAAGTTTGTGAGACTAGCGCCATCATTCCTGAAGAGCTCTGTGGTTGCACTTCCCTGTGGGTCAGATATTACTGTAGGAACTGCTGTCACTGAGCTGGAATCCTTAAACACAATGGGGATGACAGGATCCCGAGTTCGCAGAAGCCAGGTGGCAGCACTGAATCACCAAACACAGGATAGACATGGTTATTATAATAGATAGCAACTTAAAGCAAGAGTCAAAATTATATGACTCGCAGAGATTTGTGGCGTTGGCTAGTAAATCATGGGGTACCTAGAAATACAATAGAAGGGTGGTCTACTAAATTATTGCTCGAGCTGTATAAACAAAAGAGTTCCAGGTCAAGTGAACAGAAGTCTAACCTGAATTACAAAAACACAGAGTCATGGCTCCTTAATCAATTTCAAGACTTGAGATAGTTTACGGACCCAGAACCCCCTGAATGAAGGGGAGGCCAGGTCCCTTTGGAGAAGAACCCTGTTACTCTGCCACAGATTTATACTGCTATCTTCCTCTAAGCCTTCTCCAAGGAGGCTGACAGCCTTTTACCAGGATAACTGTGCATTGGGGAAAAGGAAATGATCAGATATTTTGGGGATTATTAGACACTGGTTCAGAAGTGACATTAATTCCAGGGGACCCAAAACATTATTCTGGTCCACCAGTCAGTGTGGGGGCTTATGGAGGCCAGGTGATCAATGGAGTTTTAGCTCAGGTCCACCTCACAGTGGGTCCAGTGGGTCCCCGGACCCATTCTGTAGCTATTTCCCCAGTTCCAGAATGTGTAATTGGACTAGACATACTGAGCAACTGGCAGAATCCCCATGTTGTCTCTCTAACTCGTGCAGTGAGGGCTATTACGGTGGGAAAGGCCAAGTGGAAGCCACTAGAACTGCCCCTACCTAGTAAAATAGTAAATCAGAAGCAATACTGGATTCCTGGAGGGATTGCCAACATTACTGCCACTCCTAAGGATTTGAAGGATGCAGGGGTGGTAATTCCCACCACATCCCCATTCAACTCTCCTATTTAGCCTGTGCAGAGAACAGATGGGTCTTGGAGGATGACAGCGGATTATCATAAGCTCAACCAGGTGGTAACTCCAATTGCAGCTGCTGTTCCAGATGTAGTATCATTCCTTGAGCAAATCAATACATACCCTGATATCTGATATGCAGCTATTGATTTGACAAATGCTTTTTTCTCAACAGCTGTTAGTATGGACCACCAGAAACAGTTTGCTTTCAGCTGGCAAGGTCAGCAATATACTCTCACTGTCCTACCTCAGGGGTATATCAACTCTCCAGC
>PVIY010019805.1:0-45187 GCA_004026745.1 Myrmecophaga tridactyla
ACCACCACCACCACCAAGAACATCACCACCACCACTAACAACAAATCCTGGAGAAAAATGTATAGGGATGTTTGTAGGGGCAAATCCTTTGAAACAGATGTGAGGTATTCACCAGAAGTTTTGAACTCTCTTGAGAATAGACAGAATAGATGTATCATTTGGAACCTTTGCATTGCATACAAAAGAAAACAAATTGCTGTGGCTTAAATAATGTATGGAACTTATTGTCCAAAGCAACAAGAAAATCCAAATACAATGCTTCAATTCAGGTGAGACTTGATCTAACCTCTTAGAGACCTGATTTCTTCTCACTTTGCCTTTCCAAGGTCATAGTTCCATCCACAGAAACCTCTTAGTGGGTCATCAGAGCTCCATGCTCTTTTCTAATGTGAAAACAGCAGCAGCAGTTGTAGAACTTCTGTCTTCAGGCCACACCATTCAGAGACAAGAGAAAGGTACCAACTGCTTCTGTCCTGGGATTCACTTTCTCTGACTGGCTTAAATTGACTCACAAGCCTTCTCTGAACCAATTGCTGGTTGAGCGATGGCTTCAGAGTGAAGCCTTAGAACTGAGGAGAAGGTTAATCCTGCCCAAACCACATGCTGAGATTAGTGTTAGAGGTAAATTCCCCCAATGATTCTCATTCCTCAAATGATTGAAAGGAGAAGGGGAAAATGGATGCTGGGGAGGCAATGAAAAATATTCTCTGGAATGTTAGTGTGGGCATGTGTGGGTGGGGGGCCAAAATCTTTTGCCTAAAATAGGAATGATCAAATTATGGAAAGTCTATCACGTCCAGAGGTAACCAGCTCAAGGTGCACATTTTAGAGAAAACCCTTCCCTTCTGGAGAGAATCCATAACCCTCTTCACCTTTCCCCCTTGATTTGGAAATTGCTTTGGGCCACCTTTCCCACTGGATTGCTCCACCAGTTTCTCCTGGAATCTTGACTCTCCAACAACCACTGCCAAGTGTTTGTGTGCCTGGCTCAGAACAGCTGTGCCAGGTATACCCAAGCTTCCTGAGCACTGGAGGATTCAGGGGCAGGGTGCCCAAAATGCGGCCATCCTTTTGCTGGCAAAGGAGGAATAGAAGGAGAAGCAGGTATTATTTCTCCTTCTCTGTCTCTTTTTGCCTTCATAGGGCTCAGTCCTGGCTATTCCATAGGCTGATGAGGGAACAGAATGGAGACATGCTAAGATTCAGGCTTGGACATTTGCTCAATTCCTCATAGTTTCATGCCTCATCTATAGGGTCATAGGAGTGGGCATTATGGGTTGGATTGTGTCAAAAAGTTGTGCTAAATCCTAATTCCCAGTACCTAGAAAATGACCTTACTTCTAAATAGATCCACTATAGATACAATTAGGCAAGTTAAAATGAGGTCATACTGGAGTAGGGTGGGCCCTTAATCTAATATGTCTGGTGTCTTTATAAGAAGTGGGGGAAGATGGGGGCAGAGTTGAGTTATGCCAGGAGTCAAGGATTTCTAGTCACCACAAGAAGCCAAGAGAGAGGTATGGAATGGATCCTTCCCTAATTCTGAGGGAAACTTTTGATGCCTTGGTATCAGACTTCTAGCCTCTGTCCATTTTTCTTGTTTTCAGCCACCCAGTTTGTGGTCCTTTGTTACAGCAGTCCTAGGAAACTGAGACAATGGGTTGTTCTGAGGATTCTGAGGATAGTTGTTGGCATTAAATTAGTGATACATACAAAGGAAGAGTGTCTCATTTTGCCTCTTAGATTTGGTTCCCTGGAAGCAGAACCTGGGATAGACATTCTCATGCAAGTAATTAATAGAGGGATGTTTTCCAGATTGAGAAAGCAGGATCACCCAGGGGAAGGGGCTCTCAAGGATCTGGCAGTCTCAACTGATCTTCATTCTGATCCCTTGGGGATCTCTGGAACATCAATTGTATCTCATAGCCGGCCCCATACTGAGGCAAGGGGGCTGGACTTCTTTGCTCCTGTGTCCGTCAGTTATTGACTGTGGGCTGCTCCAGAGGGTTGAGGGGAGTAAGCTCCCTGGTAAATTGGTTCCTAAGTTCAATGTTCCATAAAAGAGGGTTTAATGAGCCCATTAGCAACCATCACTAAACAGCAGCTGGTGGAGGGGTGGTGCTCCTGGTAAAGAGAATCTGGGAAGGGCACAAATAGCATCCATTATACCTGGTGGATAATGTCTGGTGACAAAGGGAAAGGGAGGCAAGGCCTGTGGTTAGCTCTAGTTTACAAATATGAGAACCAAAGGACAGCAAGATCAAGCGATTTGCCCAAGGCCACGCTGCCAGTGGGTACTGGAGGAAGAGTGAAGACAATCTTCTTGCAATGAGCTGATTCATAGCATCATAGTTTTCTCAAAATGTAGAACTATTTCTTACAGTTTATCTGGGCCAACCCTTTTACTTTATAAAATAAGGAATCTGAGGCCCAGAAAAGATCAAATTGCGCAAACTCATATAGAGATTAGGGCAGATCCAAGATCAAATCTCTAGGAATGTATCTGCCTTCAAACCCAGCGAGTTTTAGTCCACACTGGTTTTCTTTGCAAATAAGCAAAGAGAGAAGCTGCTATTGCTTTGTGGAAATATATTCCCATGAACTCAAGGACTCCTTGTTGCTTAGAAGCATATATTGATCATATGGCGAATAAACCTCCCAGACAACGTGCTTTAGAAGAGGCTTGCAGGGAAAATGCGGTGAGCTCAGGTGCAGATTTCTGAGGGTGTCAGGGAGGGCTGGAGTGAGGGCTCTCACTTGTATTTGACAACTATTCATTGTGCCAGTCACTGGGGATGCAGTGGTGCCAAAGCCAGATGGGGTTCCTCATTAGAGTTACAATGGGAAAGTTAGAAATCAAACTAACCTTTATGAGATTAAAACAGCAATTGTGGTAAGAACCATCCATGCAGATGTTGAGGATGTGAGTGGACACATAACCAAGTGACCTGATGTAGTTTGAGTTCAGAAAGTTTTTGTCCATGGAAGCAATGTTCAAACTGGGCTTTAGAGAATGACAAGAGATTAACTAGGAAAGTGACTTGGGGGAGGGGCTGGAAGAACATTCCAGGCAGAAAGAATAGTTTGTGTGCAGATCCATGGTGGAAAGGTCTGTTTGAGATCGGTTTGTTAGAGGACAGCTGGGAGGGCTATAGAGGAGAGAAAGGGTATGGGTTTGATGAGAAATGAGGCTGGAGACTTGGCTCTTTATTCACTGGGAACATTAAATGAAGGTAAGCAGGGCTGTATGTATGTGTACTGGGATAGAATTTTTGTTTGAGAAGTATTTTTCAGGTTACTGTGATATGGGGAGTGGGGGGAATAGCAATATGGTAGATAACTTGCCCAGCCCTCCCCCTTTCTTCTTCAAGCACATAGAACTATTGCAGATATATATATATACACACACATATAAATATATATATATATATAACATATACATATATAGACATAGATACGTATACATTTTTATATGCATATAGACACACAAACACATATTTGAAAGAAAGGGAAATTCTTAGGAACCATAAAAGAAGAATTCCAAGTGGGATATAAGTCCTAAGGGATAAAGGCTAATGTCCCACCAAAAGACAGAAAATGTAGCTTTAAGCCAGTGTGAACTGCAAAACTGCAACTAATGACACCACACAAGGCTAGAACTCTGCCTCCTTTTTGAAAGCTCTTAAAAAAAAACTCTGTCCACATCTACAAGGAAGCTATGAGGAAGATTGTTGCCTGCCTAGGGTTCAAGGTTGAGAAAAGAAACCCTCTAGGAAGAAAGCAAAAGGCAAAGTTCCTACCATGTGTGGATATATCCACCTAGTGTAAAAATCCTAATGTGAAAAATTAAAGTAACTAATCCAGGGCCAAGGAAACCCTGATGAGCAAAGCATTTTGGAGGGGTACTTGTACATCCTTTGGCTCATAGAACTTTTATAAAGAGTATAAGAACCTCAGTTGTAGTTGAATTACTAATGAAAACACAGGCCACACGATTAAGCACCTCACACAATGGAAAGTTAGCAAGCACAATAAGCAGAAGTAGAATCTTAAGAACTTGAGATGTAGAACCATCTCGAAGAGACTATAAAATAAGTTGTTTAAAATGATCAGAGATAAAAGAAGGATGAAAGGCCATAATGCAAACATGAGATATTAGTAAAAATTCATAGGAAGCCTTAAAAATGACTAAAACTTACAGAGATATGGAATATCATCATTGAAATTAAATACTCAATTTTTGAGTTAAACAAGTTAGACAGAACTTCAGAAAGAGTTAGTGAACTGAAAGTTGGATCTGAGGAAATTACTCAGAGTATAGTAAAATGAAGTTGAGGATGGATTGGAAGAAGTCCAGAGTAGATTAGGAGGTGAGAGTGGTAACAGTGGAACTGGAGAAAGGAAGATGGATTAGAAAGAAATTTAAGGTACTTTGTATGCGTCCGAGTTGAGGAAAATAAACATGGAAAGGCAGGGAAAAGTGTGTGTGTCCTCTTTGGGAAAAATGACCAATGTATGGAAGTTGTGTGTGTGTCCTCTGTAGGAAAAATGACCAATGTATGAAAGCTGGAAAGAGGCTGATTTTAATGCTTTATAAGGAAGTCCCCCCCCCCCAAAAAAAAATGAGAGATGGAATATGGTATCAAAGCCCATTTGTGGAAATACTGGGCAGAGATGGAAAAGGATGCAACTTTGATATTATGAGAGATGGAATATGGTATCAAAGCCCATTTGTGGAAATACTGGGCAGAGTTGGAAAGGGATGCAACTTTGGGGTCTCCCTGAGGATCAGCTGGCAGAAAAGGAGTCAGAGGAGGTGGGAAACATGTGGCAGCCAGCTCAGCTGACTAGACTTCTCTCTTAGCCTTGACCTGGGACTTCATTTCAACCTCAGGTGACAAGATGCCTCAGTGGGGAGGACCTTCTGTTGTAAGTCCTGTCTCTCAGTGCGACAGAGGGGTTGTGGAAACTCTGATTCGATCCCGACTTTGCCACTTACTTCCTGGGTGACTTTTATTTAGTTACTTTCCATCGCTGGGCCTCAGTTTGTTTAACCATAAAATGGGGATGGTAATAAAATGCATTTTGCAGGACTGTGGTTAGGATTGACCGAGTAATGCATTAAAAGAAATTCCTTCAAAAAATAGCAAGTTCATTGTGAAAGTATAATAAATGTCAGAATGGTGGTTATTCATGACTACTTCTAGATGCAGTTCAGCATTTGGGATGGGCAGGGTCCACCCAAGAAGGGGTTCTATGAGCGTTAGCCATCGTGGATTTCCAAGTAAGGATCTGAAAAGAGTGACTTACTATTAAAATCCAAGGTATAACTTGTGCATGGAGGAGGGGTGGTGGTGATATGGGAGCAGGGGATTATAAATCTGAGAAAGCCCAGGGAAAGCCAAGTCCCTTTGAGTAGCTCTTGTTCCGAATTTGTCCTGGAATCTTTTTTCCAGACTTTCTTTTGTGTGTTGAGAATTTCCTCGGGGGTCTGGTACTTTTCTTCCTGGGCCTCCCCCGCCCTCTGCCTTTGCACCCTCTGGATCTCACTGTGCGAGGCCTCTCTGTGGAGCCTGCACTGTACCATGAGGCTGTAGAGAGACAGCACAGGCAAAGCAGTTCAGATGAAATTATCATGGACTCAGATGCTCCTTCCTCTGGCAGAGAAGAGGATTTCAATAGGTGTGGCTCGCCCTCCCCTTTCTGTCTGCTTCCTCCCTCCTCTGCCCAGCTCCAGGCCACACCCAATAAAGGAATGTCCCAACAGCGTGCCCTGCAGTCCGGTCTCAGTCTCAAGGAGGCGGTCCAAGCATCCTGGTACTTTTCCATTCTCTTTTGGGCATTTGCCACGGTGCCAACAGAGGGATTCTGGGAAAGGAAAGATTGTCATTGCCACACGCAAGGAGAAAAGGTAAAATGTGACAGAATCACCACATGTGCCCCTTTGATTTGGGGTGAGGGCAGAGGATATATTTTGCCCCATTGGAACTTCATGAAGCAGTTGACAAAGCACCCAACTGAACTTCTCATCCTCGGAAGATGACTTTAAAATAGGCCATTAGACAAAAGTAAGCTAAGAGCCAATTTAGTGCTAAATATACCCATTCTTATAAATTCTGCTATTTTTGAGTTAAATGTTGCGGAAATTACCGAATTTGCATTTAATTATTTTAATAGATCTTGTTTACAGATGACTAGGCAAAAATGAAAAAAAAAATATCCCCCAAACTAATTCACTTTGACTGCTCTGGTTGTAATAGTGCCTAAAATAGAAAAAGATACTCTGAATGTTTTCTCAAAGTCAGAGGAAAAGCCAAATTTAATTCCGTTTTGTCTCGGTATTAATACCGAACATATTGTTTTCCCTGTTAAATGAGATTCATGTTTTTGAAATTGGGGATGAAGTATATTGTTCCTGGTGAAGGAATTTTCTGGACCTGACTCCTATTTGGCTTGTAGACTTTGTTTTGCATGTAATGAGAAGTAAACTGTCACTTAGTCTATCAGAGCATGGTCATTGTAGTCAAGTTGACCTGTTCAAGAGTCGTTCTTTACAAGCTGTGTGACCTTGGGCAAGTCACTTAACCTCTCTGATTCCTGGTTTCCTCTTCTAAAATAGGTATATTATCACAACTGTGCATGAGTGTTACAAAAACTAAAGATAACATATATGTAAACAGCTAGCACAATGCCAGGCACATAATATGTGTTTGGTAAATGCATATTTCTTCATTTTCTTCTTCTCCCTTCTCTGTAGACTTCATCATTTCCTCTCTTCCTCCTTGAAAGAGAGTAGTTTGTCAACTACTTCTCGGGCTCCAGGGATAATTGTGAGAGAGAATAGCAGAACATTCTGAGCAGTCACTGTTTGTGACCATGCTTGCAGGTACCTTGTAGCTGGAACCTCTTTCTCAGAAGGAGAGTGGCATGGGTCTACTTGACACATTTATTTTTCACTCTCGTTGGGGACAACTGAATCCATTAACCCACAATGAACAATTAAATTATGTGTTTCCAAACTAACCAGAGAAGTGGCCAGTTTTGCTGTGTCGTTTCTGGGTTGGTTAATTTACCCTTACATTCTGCAGTGCATGTTTTCTTTAAGTGGGGAAGTGGCAATGAGTGGGAGCGGTAGATGATCATTTCTCAAGGGATGTATGGCTACCTCAGGGTTCCAGGGGAGAGAAACTAAGGAAGGAAGTACTGGGGGGCTGCCAGTGTCCTTCTCAGGACTGTCCTAGCATACAGGGACTTCTGTACAATTTGCATATATCAAGAGAAAGGACTGCGGTTGAGGCAGTCATCAGTTTGAAAAAGCCCTAGCCTAGGGTTTCCAAGTATGAAAGGGTATAACATTCGTTCAACAATCACTGGACAATTCACTCCATAAAGGCTGGAGCTGATAATGGTTTCTTTTCACCACTGTATCTCCAGAATTTAACATAATATCTGCCATGGAGTGAATACTCAATAAAAAGTTAACTGGTTTATACTATGAAGTAATAAATTCAAGTGCAATGATTCTCAAATTTGAGAATCGCTTGTAAGGGTCATGACAATACAGGTTGCTGGGCCCTGTGCTCCAAGCTTCTGGTTCATTAGGTCCAGGGTGAGGGTCAAGCCTTTACTTTTCCAACATGTTCCCAGGTGATGCTGGTGATGCTGGTCCAGGGACCACATTTTGAGAACCACTGTTTTGGTAATAAATAAGGAAAGCTTTGGATTCAGGAGCATTTGAGTTTTGTGGTAGACTGAATTAGGTGCACAATTTAGACATCTCCTTACTCTGCACTCCTGTGGGTATGCACGTATTGTAAATAGGACTTCATAAGGGTGTTAATTTTAGTTAAGGTGTATCCTGACTGAATGAGGGTATGCTGGATTTCTGGAATCCTTTATAAGCAGAAGAAATTCAGGCATAGTGAGAGAAAGCCATGGAGGGGTGGTGTGGGGAGGGGTGCCGGAAGCCAGAAGTCAGCAGGGACCTGGAAGGGCAGGGAGAGGGAAATTAGCATCACCATGTGTCAAGAGCACTAGAGAACCCCATGACTGCCAGCAGCCAGAGCCAGAGCACTACAGTGTTTGGGGAGAGAGCAAGCCTTGCAGTTATCTTGGTTTGGAATTTCTGCTAGCCTGAAAACCATGAGCCAAAATATTCCTGTTGGGTAAGCCAACCCATTGCATGGTATTCATGATAGCAGCTCAGGCAAAACGAAGACAAATTTGAATTGCCTCTGCACTAGGGGTTAATTGTGCAACTTGGAGCAAGTCACTTAACTCTTCTGAGCCTTAGTTTCCAAACCCATAAAATGGGGATAATAATACCTAAGTCATAGGGTGGTTTAGAGAATGGAATGTGAAAATGAACTTCAAGTGCTTTGTTCAGGCTTAGCTTGTAGTAGATGTTTAATAAATAGAAGCTGGTTTTGACAATACACCGAGCACCTCCAATGTGCTGGATCTTGAACGATTTAAAGGGAGCACAGAGACAAAGATATGGTCCCTGCCTGTAAAAAGCTAATTGATTAGTAGGGGAAGTGAGCAGTTACACCAAAGATTATCTAACGTGTGACCCCATGTGAGAGATGTAGGCTTCCATGGGAGTGCAGAGGGAGAAATCCAACCCAGCTGAGGGAAGGGTTCCTAGGCAAGGCTGATGCCCAAGCTGAAC
This sequence comes from Myrmecophaga tridactyla, assembly GCA_004026745.1. Taxonomy (NCBI): domain Eukaryota; kingdom Metazoa; phylum Chordata; class Mammalia; order Pilosa; family Myrmecophagidae; genus Myrmecophaga; species Myrmecophaga tridactyla. Next base: position 8,672 of record PVIY010019805.1, read on the forward strand.
CTTAAGAGATGTAGAGAAGACAGGGAAGGTAGTTCTAGGCGGAGGAAATGTTTGAGTAAAGTTGGCATCATCCATTTGGTGTTCTTGTAGATATCTAAAGACTTTGCATGGTGCCTACACCTGCTGTGAGTAGCTCTTTGAAGTCAAGGCAGAGCTTATCTTGGAAATTTCATTCCATGGACTTTTATCAGATATAGACTTCTTCACCTGCTCAGCTGTAGCCTCACAGAATGTGTTTTCAATGAGGATGTTCCATGAAGACCCCAAGCTAATTCTAACATCAGGCTTTGGAATGTTCTGTTTCTTCTACCCAAAACTCTCTTCCCCCAGATTTTCGCATGGCTGACTCCCTCTTTTCATGTCACCTGTTCAGAGAGGACATTCATGACACCTGTTTAAAGTAACCTCTTTGTTCCCTCTTCTATCTCCACTTTATGTTTCTTTTTGGGGGGGGGCATATATCAATATCTGAACTTATATATTTACTTATGCATTTATTATCTATCTTCCCCCACTAGAAGTTAGAGGTATGGATGGTGTCTGTATTTTATCCTAAATAGTTAGTATGTAGTTAGCACTTGATAAATATTTGTTGAGTGAATGGATGAGTGAGCACCTGAGCAAGTGGCAGAGTGAGTGAATCCCTGCATAGAATCTCACAGTGGTCCTTGGAATGCATCTAGATCCACCTCTTCATGTCATATTGGAAGAAATTGAGGCACAGGAGGGGTAAGGGAGTTGCCTGAAGTCACACAGTGAGTTAGTGTTCAATCTGTAGGATCCTTGACCACTAGAACAGCGCTCTTCCCTCTTTTATCCCAAACAGAGAGGAGGCAATTTATGGCATGGGCCACCAGATGGGTCCTGTAGCAATGTCCAGTCATATCGTCTCTAGGGGCTTCCACTTTGCCAGGAATGTCCTTCCGAGATGGGGTGCTGTTGAACAGCACTGGGAGACTGTGGGGTGGAGAAGAGTTTTAGAACAGTAGACTATCATAATAGATAACACCCTCCTTCATGAGACTGGTCCTGCCAATGACGAGAACCTTGTGATTCTCAGAGTCAGAGGAAAAGAAGCTGGTAGAGACAGTACCATTCTAGTGTTTGAATGGTAATTGCAACCAACATCCTCGTGGGTGAGGGACTGTGTTTAGTGATTTACCTGCAGTATTTGCTAAACAACCTTATGAATTAGATATTACTATGAGTTGAATTGTGTCCCGCATGAAAGAGTTGTCCAAGTTCTGGCCCCCAGTCCTGGAAACGTACCTTATTTGAAGATGGAGTTAATTACAATGAGGACAGATTGAGTCAAGGTGGCGCCTAATGTGATATGACTGGTGTCCTTAGAAGAAGGGGAACATTTGGACATAGAGACAGACAGATACCAGGGGGGCGTCCATGGGGAGATGGAGAGGGCAGAGATTGGGGTGATGTATCTGCAGGCCAAGGAAAGCCAAGGATTCCTGGTGATCAGTAGACACTGAAGGGGCAAGGAAGGCTTTTCCCTATAGGTTTCAGATGGAAATGTCCCTGCTGACACCTTGATTTTGGACTTCTAGTCTCTAGAACTGTGAGACAATAAATTTCTCTTGTTTTAAGACTTCCAATTTGTGGTTCTTTGCTGCAGCAGCCCTAGCAAACATTAATAACACACATACTACTGCTATTATCCAATGTCATCAAGAAATTGTGGCTCAGAGAGGTGAAGTCCCCTGTCCAAGGTTTTGAACGAGGACTGGTTGACTCCAGAGTGCATGCTCTTAATGTTGATGCTGAGGAGACACATAAACCTGGACTCGAGTCCTGACTGCGATGCTTAGGAGCTGTGTGATCTCAAGCAAAAGACAGCCTCTCTTTCCTTGGTTTCCTCATCTGTAGAAATGAAGTAAAAATGCTTTCCTTGTCGGGTTGTAGTAAGATTTAAACATAATGAATATAAACTGCCAAATTGAATCCCTAGTGCATGATTGGTGTCCATAAATGCAGCTTTTGCAATTAAGGACTATTATTGATTCACTTAATTCTAATTCAGAATGGACTGTTCTGTGTTGCCATTCATCAGAGTCCCAGGAATCTAAGGAACTCTTGTTTCCCTCTGACTTGCTGGTCCTGAGCTTTCATTTTGCCTTCTGGATTTCCGAATCCTGTTCTCTGAAAGCGAGAGGGGGCCTTTTCCCTTGGAGTAAACTATGAACCACTTCCAGGCTAGAAAGGAAGAAAGGCTGGGGAAAGTGACCTTGAATTAACCCAAAGGAACTAAGTAGTTTCTGGAAGATTCACTGGATAGAATGTCCAGAGTCCCCTTCAAGGACCAGGCTGTGGGTTCCCACCCACTCCCTGCCTGTGATCATTGCTTCCTGCCTTATGGAGGCAAGGTGGTTCTGGAATCAGACCCTGCTCTGCCTCTCCCTGGCTCGGCAATCCTTGGGTAGCTCCCTTTGCCTCTCTGACCCCTGGTTCTGCAAATGCAGGATGGGTTGGTGTGTAGAGTAGTGAAGGAATGAGCGCAGGGGTAGTTCAAAGAAGGGTATTGTGTGTAGGGAGCTGAGACTCGTGCCGCTGAACTCATTCAGCAGATATTTATGGAATACTTAGTCGGCTCTAAGCACTGTTCTAGAACAGGGATTAGAAAACTATGGCTGATTGAGGCCGAGTCCAGCTCCTGCCTCTTTTGGCATATACATTATTACTAGAAGGCAGCCACCACCATTCATTGGTTTATAGCAATGGCTGTGTGGTGCTATAATAACAGAGTGGAGTAGTTGTAATAGAGAAAGTAGGGCCCACTAAGTCTAAAATATTTCCTATCTGGCCCTCTACTGGAAAAGTTTGCTGACCCCTGATTTAGATTATGGGAAATAGAGTGAATGAAATACACAGATATTTCTGCCCTCCTGGGACATTCTTAGAGCAGGGAGACAGATAAGAAACAAAATAAATAGCCAAATTATTAAAATATTAGAAGGTGGTAAATGTGATGGGGAACAATAAAAAAAATTAAAAAGTGATTTTTGAGTAGGTGGATGAGGGATGTCTTTATGGGAAGGTGACATTTCAAACCACAATTCCAAGGAGGTGAGGGAGTGAGTTGTTTATATATCTGGGGGAGGAGAGTACCAGGCAGAGGGGATGGCAAGTTCAAAGGCCTTGAGGCAGGAGCTGCTGGGGATATCCGGGATATTGGAAGAACAGTGAGGAGTTGGTGTGGCTGGAATACAATGACTTGCAGGATGGTCTGGGGTTGACGGAGTGGAGAGGTGGGGGAAGAGCAGGAGATTGGGAGTCTTTATCTCAGGGCAGGCCAATTGTACCTGGCCTGTGGGCTCTTTTGAGAACTTGGGATTTCCCTCTTATTGAGCTAGGAGTCATTGCGGGGTACTGAGCAGAGAAGTGGTATGATCAGACTTATGTTTCGCAAGTCGCACTCCAGCTGTGGTGTTGAGAATGAACCCAAGGGGAATGGGGCAAAATCCAGGAGATTAGAGAGCGTGTGGTCTCTATATCCATGACTACTTTCCCTCACACCTTAAGGTAGGGTCAAAACTCCAGACATGGTTAGGGGCCAGCCTGGGTGCGAGACAACAGGGAGAGGTGGGGACTGTGGCAAAGTGAAGGACACATGGCTGTTTAACAGAAGGCCACAGTTCAGTTCCAGCCAGGTGTTGCTGTGTGTCTAGTTCAGAGCCGCTAGAGCTGATTCTTCAAGAGAATTCCAAAATGCAGACTAAAATATTCTAGGCTTATATGTGGGCCAGTAATTAACTTGCATTTGTCAACACTCTGCAAAACAAAATAAATCTGCAGTATCTTTTCAGCACATATTGGGCTGTACCCTTTTATGGGGGAGGGTGTGGGGGGGAGGGTAGATAGGGACTTAGCATTAGCAGATGATTATTTGCTAATGGCCCAGGTGAACAGGTCTAGGAATTTGTGGCACTATGCATGCCTCAACTACTGGCTTAAGGTGACACACCAGAATTTGGGTCCAAACATTCCTTTTGGCATCTGTTACTGTGAGGGTTACAACGATGGGTGCTTGCCTGCTTTACCCACACTCTGGACCTGGGCCTGTGCACAGGACTATCCAGGAGTCTAAAGAGACTGGAAGTTGCTCCTGTCCTCAAGAAGTTTACCTTCTAGAAGAAAGGGTCACATAAGTGTCCTTAAAAGTAGGGGCACACTGATGAGTGCAGGGTTGCAAACCAGAGGCCGTGGGGCCAGATCTGGCCAAAAAATCATCCTGTGTTTGGGTTATTTAACCATGTTTTAAAAAATCTGTTTGAAATTGTTGCTGGCTTTTGAAAATTAGAAAATTTTCAAAATTTTCAAAAGACTTGGGCTTTTCTGGAAATGTCAGGAGGATCTGGCCACACCAAGCCCGAATTCCTACATGGAGAATTGGGCGGTGCTGAAAAGGGCTGCCTCCTGTTGGTCAAATCATTGCTCCCCAATTCACCCCGAATCCATTCTACCGACTGAGGTTCCCTTCCTGTCCTCATGCTCGCTCCTTCCACAGGCTTTTGAGTTTGAATCCTTTTGGTCGGGACAAACAGATCTGAATGAGGCACACTGGGACTGTATCCTCCCTGTCCCCAGGTCTCAGAGCCCCAGGTGTCTCCCTGGCCAATGACCATTAATGATCCCTCCTCCTATCCTTTGTTGCATCCCCAGCACCTAGCACAGCTCTGGGCTCAACAGCCAGAGCAGAGAAGGCTTCAGAAGGAGTTCCAAGGAGACTAAAGTTGCCCTTTTGGTAGAATTCTGCCCAGCCCTGTGGGTCCCAGAGTTAGGCTTTCTTTCATCTCTGCCAGACCCCCCGATCTCACCTGGGTAGGCCAGGGCAGCTGTTACCTCTAAATGTGGTCGCCGTAGTCACGTCTTCACTCTGAGACACTGACGGGCCAGGGAGAGGACACATTTTCCATTGGTCCCATCAGATGCCCTCATGCAGCCTTCTTGGGCAACTTGATCACACGGCAAAGTTAGGGCTGCAGCTGGGACTCAGGAAACATTTCATCCATGACGTCGTAATTGATTTTCCTCCTTGTGCTCTCCCTTCTGACTCTCCTCCCCTCCCCGTTTCCCTGCTCTACGATGCTTCACTGATTCCCCTTGACGTTTGGGGAGAATTCACTCTCTGTGACTCGTTTTGTCCCTGTTAATCCCCAATCAATATGTGGCATCCAGTACAGTTGTTGTGCAGGGAAAATAATTATTATTCTGCCTGGGCCAAAAGTCATCTTAATTTAAAGGATAAATTGCTAACTCAACTTCCAGACTTTCCATGCTTAAGGGAGACAGGTCCATGTCTTGGCAGAGGGAGGAGAAAGTCCCTGATTGACTATTCATATAGCTAAATGCTGTTTATCCTTTAGAAAAGCAAAAGCCTTCTTATTTCCACTTTTATCGAGGGCACACAATGTGTTAATTTCTTGGAATATATTATCTCAGATCCTCTCAACAGCCTATGAGGTAGTTTACTCATATATATATATATATATTTTGGGGGGGGGGTGCAGTGAGACTGATTTATAGAGTTTTAGTCATGCATAGGAGAAGTGACGATGCTTCTGGTGTGAATTATTGCCCATTCCAGGCCACAGAGTTTTGTTAAGGTCCCACGAGCAGGTGAGCGCAAGGAGCAAGGGTGATGGGAAGGAAGCCAGGTCTGCAGGTCTCTGCGGAGCAGAAAGAGGCTCAGGTGACAATCAGCTCTGCCCTTGAACACTGTCCACTCCACTTTCACAGGCCACCCCACTTGCTGGTAAGGTGGAGTCGCAGTGGCAGATGTTGGCCACATTTTCTGGCTCTTGTCCTCATTCACACACTGAGGACTTCTGACCATGCAAAGTCTCCCTCTATTATGTCTAGGAATTCTTGGGGCAGGTTTATTGAGGACTTGCTTTTGGTAATCTGAATTCATCTCACAATGTCCGCCATGTTTTTTCTTCCTCTTTGGCCTCATTGTCAATGTTTGCAGGTTGAGAGGCAGGCTCTGGAGGGTGCTTCCTGGCTGTCTCTGAAGCAGGCTCTCTGGTTCCACCATGCCATGGGTTCTTTCTGGCAATGCTAATGAAGTTGCCAACTCTGAAGACAGGGCAGTGGGAAGAAGGCATCTCCCCACCCCTACACTGTACTATCTGAGCCCCAAAGCTACCCTGCTTGGGCTTTGCACCTTAGGGTGTCATGAAAACACAGGCTTTGGTTCTCCATTCATCCCCTCCTAGATAGCTCCAGAGGCCACACATCTGGCTCTTGCTTCACTCTCATCTCTCTTCTGGGGCATGAACATCTCTTTATACCCAACCAAAGCCCTTGTGCAGTCGAATCATGTAAAAACACAGTTGTAGGCATCCCAGTGTATCCATTCTTCACACTCACAGACATGTCTGAACTTCAGATTGACTCCTAGATGGGATACGGTAATGTTTAACAGTATGGGTTTGGGTGGGAATGGAAAACAGAGTAACAGCTTTGAACATCAGTTTGTAGGTTTCTTAAAAAGTTAAATATAAGCTTACTATATATTGGACCCACAATTTCACAGGAATCTACTTAAGAGCCGTGAAACCATATGTTCATACAAAGACATATACATGAATACTCATGTTCACATCATTCACTCATTATTCACAATAGCTCCAAAGTGGAAATCATCCAAAATTCCCTCAATCGGTAAATAGATATGTGGTATATCCATATAATAAATGGAATACAATTCAGCAATAAAAAAGGAACAGAACACTGCTATATGTGATGACATGAAAGAACCTCAAAAGCACTGTGCTAAGTGAAACAGTTAGATGTAAAATATTACATATGATGTGATTCTGTTGTGAAATGTCCAGAAAAGCAACTCTAGAGACAGAGAGTAGATTACAGATTGCCTGGGGCTGGAGGTGGGAACAGGGATTAATAAAAAAATGGGTACAAGAAGCATTTGGGGTGATAGAGAAGTTTTCTTACTGGATGATGGTAGTGATTGCAATGCTATAAATTTACTAAAAATTACATGCTTGTACACTTACAGTGAACGAATTTATGGTGTGTAAATTATACCTCAATAAAGCTGATTTTTGTTTGTTTGTTTGTTTTTAATGTATGGACTTTGGATTCAGATAGACCCTAATTTGAGTTCCTATTCCATTGCTTACTGGCTTTGCCATCATAGGTTACTTAGTTTAATTGAGCCTCGGTTTCCTTATCCATAAAATGGGCATACGTCTACTTCACAAGGTTGTAGTGCAGATTAAATTAAAGCATGAGAAATGCTTAACAGCAAAGAACTACAACGAAGATAAAAATCAATATTTATTTAGCATCAGCTCATGGTATTAATTTTCATTATCATTGTAGGCAGTGATGCTGAGACATGCATTTCTTTATATTTACACTTTTGAAAGGTTTCTTATGAGCCTACAGCTTAGTAAAGTAATTAGTTTCTTTTATCTTGGACCCTGTTTCCTAATGTATGTTGCATCTGTGGGCTGAAGGTGTCTAAGGTTGGAGGAGACACCGCTTTTTTGTTATAATCCCCTGCCACGCTCGCTCCCTGCTGGGATCTGTCTGAACTGCATTTTTAAGCCAGCAGCCTCCCTCTTCTTTGCTTACCATGACAGGTCTCCCGGCCTCCTGCTTCCCATCTCTGCAAAGCTTCTTCTTGTAGGGAGAGCTTCGGAAGGAGGGAGGGTGGGCAGGATGTCCCCACGGGGCTTCCCGCAGCCTCCCAATTAGGCTGGATGTGGGGAGACTCCGGAGGAGGGAGGTCTGGGTCCGTGCCAGCAGGATGGCTGCGAGTGTGGGGAGAGAGAAAATAGAGCAAGGAAAGGGAGCTGAACTTTCTAAGCAGTTGGTTTCATTTTGGACTTGGCAACTGCTTGTGCTGTCAGGAGGAATCAAGCTCAGCTGCTGAGAAGAGCTGCCCAGGGGCTGAGAAGCTCGGTCCTGACTGGTTTCTCAGATCCTCTTGGGCTTGCTGGAAACTTGGCTCTGCCCAGCTTGGGGGACTGAGCTCCGAGGTTGGGGAATATGGAGCCATATTTGACAGCACCATCTCGTGTGCTATATTGACTTTGGAAGATTCCATCATTTGGCGTCTGTCATGGACCCACTTTACTCTTGTATCTCAGCCAGACTTGGCTCCTTCCTCTCTCTGAGCCTCTCTGTTTCCTTTTCAGTGGGCATCATACTCCTTCCTGCCTGTTTGCCTTTAACCCTGCAGGATCCCCAGCCCTCCTGCTTCTCTTCGCAGATAAAGAAATTGAGCCTGAGAGAGATTTAGCAACTCTGTCAAGGCCCAATGGCTAGTAAGTGGCAGAGCTGGAAACAGAACCCAGGTTTCAGTGACTCAAGAGTGGAGCTCTCTGCTTCTTAAGCTCCACCACCTTCCAGAGCTTGGTGTGAATGATAGCACGTGCTACCACATTATGTCATAATTGTAAGCTGGCAAGTCTGTCTCCCTGCTGCAGAGATCGTATATTTCGCATCTCTGTATCTTCTGGGGCCAGTATAGAGTCTGATGTACAGCACGGAGTTCGGGGTGTGTTTAAGTTTCTGAGTCAGAACCTACCTCTACCACTTACTAGCTCTGTAATGTTGGGCAACCCGTTTAAGCTTTCCGACCCTCAGTTTCCTGATTGGGATATAATAATATCTACCCAGGGTAGATGTGGTGGGCACCGTTTATTTCCTTTGAGTGACCAGTCCTGTCCATTTTCAGCCCATTCTCTAATGGGCTTGACCGAAATCACTCACTCCAGGGACTGTCCCTTGATTCTGGCCAGAGGGCTGAGTCACCATGGTCACAGGGGTTCATTAAAAACTAGACCTGTGACCCTAAGTGGGCCTGTCCCTGTCTTCTCTGAGACTTTGACTAAAAATACCAGGAAGTATGCCCATTCCAGCTTTCTGAGATCAGGGGCATGAAGTCCATTATAACCAGTGACCAGGTAGGGAAGGATTTTCCTGAGCCAACCCAGAGCGAAAAGAGCCAAGAGAAGGAGAGGGAGAGAAAGTTCTGATCATATTGTTTGAGTTTCTGAATCTGGTCCTGCCTGGACTTTTCCAGGTGCGCGAACCAATAAATTCATTTTTGTTTTTCCTTTTTGTTGTTATTGTTCTTTGGTTTGCACTGGCTTAAGTTTTTTTTTTTGTTGTTATTTGTGAGTGAAATTTCTGTTTCACACAGTAGGTATCAAAACATGTTTACTCTTCTTTGTCTTCAAATGTTCAGAGAGTGAGGGGCTAAAGCAAATAATCTTACTTATAAATAAAGATTAGAGTTGAACTTTAGATGGAGTACAGATCAAATAAATAGATGGGTAGTCAAAGGGAAGGCAGGAAAGAGGCTCCAAAAGTCACAGGGTGAAAGTCAGGGGAAGCAGGGCTTTGGGGCTGTTATTTTCCTGAACGGGAGCCCAGCAGGGTGAGACAATGGTACAGGTGAAACTGACCAGGTAGTTGGGGTCAGGTCATCAAGAGCCTGGAATGCCATGAAAAGTGCATTGGAGGACAAATTGTGGCTGTGAAACGAAAGGCAAGTAGAACATTTAGGAGACCAAATGGGGATGGAGGAAACCAAATAGTGGCAATGGGTGTGTGAGGCCCATGGTTGATCTTTAATCTCGAGTCAAAATGGGTTAGATTAGGGAGGGCTTGTATGTAGGGGTCTAGTCTGGCATAGGACAATGTCCTACATTATAGTAAGTCCTATAGATGGAAGTTGGTTTGATTTGAGTTTTTTTTTTTTTTTTTTTTTTTTTTAAGAAACGCTTATCAGCTATGGTTTTATAGTACCCTAAATTTCACTCATTTCACTCTTGGTTCCATGAATATTTCTTGAGCACGTATCACATGCCAGGTCCTGTTGCAGCCACTTGGGAGTCAGCTGGTAAAAGAAGAACACGGTGTTAGGTGGTGAACAAAGCTCAGAAGAAAAGAATTTCAGGTGGGAGGATGAGAGAGTGGTGGAGGAGATGCTAAATTAAACAGGGTGGCCAAGGAAAGGATCTCTGGTAGGGAAGTCTGCCTTTAGCTCAAGACGCATTGGAGGGTATATTTATTCATCTCTGGCACAATGTTTATAACGTAATGCTAAATGGGAAAAAAATCAGCACAGGAACCAGAAAGCAGATTGGGATGAGAGCAAGATTGCTTTTACCACTGGAGAGATCTTGAATTTGATTCTGTCCTTTTTTTTTTTAATTTCTAAGCAAACCACTTTCAAACTTTGGTATTTTATGATTCAAAGCAATGCACATGGCAACTGATTATAACACAAGAAAATGTCCTAAGCCAGAGGTTGAGACAGCTTCCCTGGGTGTATTCAGTTTTTCAATATTCCTCCTAAAATGTAGTGCCCTGAAGTGATCAAGACCTTCCAGGATCATCTGAGCAGCATCATGTGGGATGGAATGAATGAAACTGCTATCTCCAGACCTGGGACAGGTGCAAAGATGATTTAGGGTGGCGGTTTTGACCTGGCTTTCTTGACCTTGGTGTCATTTGACATATTTTATGAGTGTTTCAGGAGTCAAAAAAAATTAAATCATTATCTTTTTTTTTTTAATTACCAAATATTGTGGTCAGCAAACACCTTGTTCTTTTTCCCAGTTGAGAGGTGGCCCTGGCACTCACTCACCCCACACCTGGGCCTCCAGGTGTAGCCATTGGGTAATGAATAATAATCTGTACACATCATTTGGTTATCTAAGAAACCCTGAATGTTTAATGGCTAACACAAACAAACCAACAAACCTAATGGAGGCACAATTTTCCTAAAATTTACCTGGTGAAATTATCACAGTTCAGTGTTAGAACATTTTCATCACCCCAATACGATCTCTTATTCTTGTCCCAGCTCTAGCAACCACTAATCTATTTTCTGTCTCTACACATTTGCCTTTTCTGGACATGTCATATTATAAATGGGATCAGACAATGTATGATCTTTTGTATCTAACATCTTTCACTCAGCATAACGTTTTTTTTTTTTTTTTTTAACATGAGCAGGCACCGAGAATTGAACCTGGGTCTCCGGCATGGCAGGCGAGAACTCTACCTGCTGATCCACCTTGGCCCACCCACTCCGCATAACGTTTTTGGTGTTTGTCTGTGTTGAGCCTGTAGCATATGGATTCCAGTTTTATTTCTCAATAGTATTCCATACTATGGAATTAAAAAAAAAATCCATTCACTCATTAATGGGCATTTGGGTTCTTTCCACTTCTAGGCTATTCCGTTTGTGCTTTGAACATTTGTGCACTCATTTTTATGTGGACATACATTTTCATTTCTCTTGGGTAGATACCTAAGAGTGGAATTGCTGGGTTGTAGGGAAAGCTTCTATTTGAAATTTCAAGAAGCTCATGGCTTGGTTTTTAAACTGTGTTGCAATGTCCTCCCAGCCACGTTGAAAGAGCCATGTGTGAACATGCTTCCTGGCCAAGTTGCTTCCCACACTCAACTGCAATTGAGACAGCCATAGGATTTCAGGAGCTTCCTGCCCAGCCATTCCCCCACCCGTCACTCCTCGCAGTAGCCCCTTCCTGCCACAGCCAACCCTGAGGAAGAGGAAGCACAGAGAAGTCTGAGCTGTCTGAACTCGGCTTTTTCTCCAGATGGGCCTAGGGCAGTGTTTATAAAAGCAGCTGCGATGTCTCCCTGCTGAAAAGGGCTTTTCATGCATGAGACAAAAGAGATGAATGCTGTGCTAGAAAGGTGAACCTGGGTGGCTGGTGTGAAATGTGGGCGGTGTTTGCTCTTCTTTTCTCTGGGACGAATGAGTGGCATTTGAAAAGAGACCCCTTTGCACCTTCCTTGAATGCTTGGATCTATTTCAGTATCCCAAAGCTCAGAGAGGGGGGACCTGAAACTTTAGCAAGAATAAAAGGTGGCTGGAGAATCAGAAACAGTGTCCTGATGGTGTGACAGGAAAATGAGGCCAGCCAGCCAGCCAAGGAACTGTGATAAGAAGAGAGACTGTGATCAGAGATGACACGAGGCCTCGTTTATCCGGTGGGAATCTGGGAAATTTGGTGAGCAGACGATGCTGAATTGAACCTTTGTATGTCCCAGACACAAGGGATCTATATAGATTGAGCAGATGCCAGTGCTACTGGGCTCCTTAGTGGTAATCGATCCTCTCTTAATAGGACTGAAGGTGCTCAAAAATTCAGTTCCTATGATTTAACTGTAGGGAATGAGAAGCGCAGCTCATGAACTCGGGAGTGCAAGAGATGCACCTCACTTACTTGCTGAGAAAGTGATTTCGGGCTTCCAGCTGCCTGAGTTTCAATCCTGGTTGGAGAAGGTTCTAAGATAATCTATTGAACCTTTCTATACCTTGGTTTTCTCATCTGTAAAGTAGGACTGAAAATAATACGGACCTGTTTTGAGGTTTCATTGCGATCATCTGTGTAAAATACTTTATTGCGATCATCTGTGTAAAATTAGTGGCTGATACTTAGAAAGACCATAATAGATATTAAATATGTTTCTATTATTTTTAAATTTAATTTTCTAATCCTAAAGTAATTTCCTATTTTGAGCTTGTCTCCTATCAGGTAGTTGAAATTAAATCTTGGTCTATTCCAAGTAATGGCAGGCAATTTGTATTGCCTTTCCCCAAAGATTTTGATTCTGTAAGTGTGTGGCTGGACTGTGTCTGAAGCAGGGAGGGAGACCATGGCCATCCTGAGGGCAAGGGGCCATCTGGTCTACTTCACCTTGTATTAGCAAATGAAGAAACTAAGGTCCGGAGAGGTTAGGAAACTTGCCAAAAGACACAGCTAGGAAATGGATCTGCAATTCAGAACGAAAGGCCCCTTTCCAAAGAAGATATAAAAATGACCAGAAGGCACATGAAAAGATGCTCAACATCATTAGTTGTCAAAACCACAGTGAGATACCATTCTACACCCATTAGAATGACTGTTATTAGAAAAAAATTGGGTAATAAGTGTTGAGAAATAGGAACACTCGTCCAATGATGGTGGCAGTGTGAAATGGTGCAGCCACTGTGGAAAACAGTTTGGTGGTTCCTCAAAAAGCTAAATATAGAACTACCATATGACCCAGCAATCCCACTACAAGGTATATACCCAAAAGCACTGAAAGCAGAGACTTGAACAGATATTTGCACACTGATGTTCATAGAGGCATTATTCACAATTGCCAAAAGATGGAAGCAACACAAGTGTCCCTCAACCAATGAATGGATAAATAAAATGTGGTATATACATACAAGGGAATATTATTCAGTCATGAAAAGTAATGAATACCTGATACATGTGACAACATGGATGACCCTTGAAGACAGCATGCTGAGTGAAATAAGATAGACATGAAAGGACAAATATTGTCTGATCTCACTGATTTGCAACATTTGGAAGAGCAAACTCATAGAGTCAGAATCTAGAATACAGGTTGCCAGTGGACAGGGTAGGGCTAGAGAATGGGAAGTTAAGGCTTCAAATGTACATGGTTCCTATTTGGAATGATGGAAAAGTTTTGGTAATGGATGATGGTGATGGGAGCACAACATTATGAATGCAATTAGAAGAACTGAAATATATGTCTGAATATGATTAAAAGGGGAAATGTTAGATTGTATATTGGATATATATACATAGTAACCAAATATATATATGGTATATGTGGCATATATATGGTATATATGGTAGCCAAATAAAAATAAACCCATGGAACTACACTGTACAAACAGTGCACCCTAAGTTAAACCATAGACTTTAGTTAATAGTACAGTTATAAAAAATGTGCTCTCATCAATTGTGGCAAATGTCCAATGCAGGGTGTTGGTGGGGGGGGGTGTAAGGGAGCCCAATATTTTATGCACGATTGTTCTGCAAATTCTACAACTTCTCTAATAAAGAAAAAGAAGCAAAACAAAACAAAACAAAAAATCAAGGCCTCACCACCTTCCCCCACCCCATCCAAAGTCCAGTTAATCACACTGTTAAAAAGAAAACGGGTCAGAATGTTGGGTGGGACAGGTGGTGGAAACTATGGTTGGCCCAAACCTGGGTAGAGAAAGACCTTAGTTTCCAACGGCTGTCTAATAAAGTACCACAGCTGGGTGGCCTAATACAGCAGAACTTTATTCTCACATAGTTCTCGAGTCCACAAGTCTGAAATCAAGGTGTTTGTAGGGCCATGCTCCCTTTGAACTCTGAAAGACGAATCCTTCCTCACCACTTATACCTTCTCGTGTTTGCTGGTAATCCTTGGCATTCCTTGGCTTGCAGTTGCAGCATTTTAATCCTGCCTCCATGGTCACGGGGCCTTCTTCCCTCTCTATATCTGTGTCCACATTTTCTTCGTCTTATAAGGACACCAGATTGGATGAGGGCCCACCCTAATGCAGCTTGGCCTCAACTTAGCTAATTTTATCTTCAAAGAACCTACTTCCAAATAAGGTCACAATCATGGTACTAGGGGTTGATATTTGAACATGTCTTTTAGGGGGAATAATTCAACCTATAACAGAAGCAAAATAAAACTTTATTTCTCGCTACATTTGGAAAGCAGTCTGGTGTTTTTGTTCATCAGAAATAATCAATGCATGTCTGCTGAATTAAAGGAAGAGAAGAGGGGAGGGTAGAATGAAAAGAGTGAGGGAAAGAGGGAAAAAAAGAGAAAGCAAGAACAAAATGAAGAAAGGACAGGAGGAAGGAAAAAGGTTTGGTTCTTACTCATTAGCCACAGTTTTGAAATATATTAGTTTGAAGGGACGTTATCAAGGCTGGGCCTTCGAATCTCTAGAGAAATATTTTCAAAATTCCAGGTCCCTACCCCATACCCACTGATTTGGAGTCTCTCGGTTGAGTCCTGGGCAGACAAACACAGGTGATTCTAAACGGCACTTCTCATTGAGAACCATGAGTTTGTCGGCTTTTTCTGTAAGCAAATTTAGGATTGATTTAGGCTTAACAAATGATTTGTTCCTGTTTGTGAGTCTGGGTTGGTTGTGGCTCCATTTTTTTGTGCTTCCCAATGATTTCCATGTTGGGAAGACATGCTCAGTAGTGTCTTTAAGAGACCATTGAAAGCTACCCTCGTTCATTGCTCCAGTTCACCTTTGTGGAGATCAAAAAATGGGTGGGATTGACATTTTACTCTTTAATGAAACTTGTGCCACTTGGAATTTGGTTTTCTTTTTGCCCTCATCCCTTCCTAGCTCGCTGATGGTAAATCAACAAATCTGAACACATCTTCCTGATTTTCAGATCTAGATTGACCTAAATCAACAGTATTCTCGTCAGCTATAGCGATAATGGCAGTGACCATTGGGACAGCATCTACAGTGTGTCTGGGTAAGGGGGTCCTCAGAATCAAGTTAGGTTAGGGTTAGGGGTGGGGTTAGAGAGATTGGTTTTTCTAGGGGGTTCCCATCCTGACCAAGCCTGGAGGTCATTGCATCATCTTGACTTCCCAGCGCCAGGGGTAGGAGAGGATCATACTGGTTTGTTTGGTCCAGCATCTTTGAATTGATTGGCAACCTTCTTCAGGCCTTGTAGGTGTCTCTAATTGGAGGAATAGACATTGAAGCCCTGGGAAAATTGTCTTGCCTCAGAGGCTCATTACTGCATCCAATACAAAGGAATTTGGGCAGGGAGGTCAGAGTTAATGTGCTTAATATTCAGCTGCTGCAGGGACCCAGCCAAGGAATTGAGAATGTCCTCAAAATGACTGGGCTCATTTATTTGCATTCTGTGGTTATGTTCTTGGAACCCAGGGAGCAGAAAGGACTGAACACAATAGAAACTGGAAAAAGGCCCAGGACTGTATCTTAGGGAGGAAGAGGGTTTTGTGGCCATAATCAGGAGGGCATTTAAATTGATACCCAGTCAATGTAGGCTCTGTCCTAAATTATAGCAGGGACCACTCATTTATTCTGCCATTTGTTCATTTATTCATTCACTCAGCAAACACTTAATGAGGACCTGCTGCAAACCTGGAATCGTGCCTGGAAAACTTCTGGAGATTACCTATGTTGGTCAAACCATTCCTAGAAACAAATGACTGTTGCTCCCAGAGCACAGAGACTTAACAATTAGCAAAACCATTATATTGAAGTCTACTCCACTTCCAATTTTATTTTTTCTTAAATTATAATTTTTATTTTGAGGAAACTAAAAAATACAGAAGAGTACTAAGAGTTAGGTGACAATCACTCAGATTCTCTCCACCCAGAAGAGATATTTGTTAACATTTGGTCCTATTTATTCAAATTTTTTTTTAACATAAGAACTAATAGGTTACAGATAGTATTGAAATCGCCCCTTCCCTGTATCCTACCCTCTCTCAACCAGGCAGTTACAATCATGAATTTCATGGGTTTCCTTCCTATACTTAATCGTACCTTTCAACTTCTACATATAGATGTATGTTTCAATAAACAATGTAGAGTATTTGTATATGCTTTGATATATATGAATTGTATCATACTTTACATTTTATTTTGCATCTTGCTTTTCTTTTTCACTCAACATTTGCTTTGGGGCTTTATACATGTTGATGTCTAGCTAAATGTTGCATCTAGTTCCATTCACCCATCCATCCATTTAGCTGTCCCTATAGTTTTCTTCCTTCCTTCCTACCTTTCTCTCTCTCTCTACTCTTTCTCTCTGTTTTCCTCCCCCTCCCTCCCTCTCTTCCTTTCCCTTCCTTCCTTTCTCCTTCTTTCCCTTCCTTCCTTCCCCCTTCCCTCCCTTCTTTCCTCTTCTTTCTTTCTTATTTACATCTAATCTGTATCTACCTATCTATATATATCATATCATATCTATCTGTCTGTCTGTCTGTCTGTCTATCTATCTATCTATCTATCCATCTATCATTGGCTAGATTCATAGCTATTCATCTTTCTGGCTGCCTAACTATTTTCACCTGTCTTCTTTCACTCACTCACTCACTCATTTATTTTCTTGCCTGGTTCCTATAAAGGGTTGCCCTGGGCAGCAAACAATAAAGACATATGATGGCTTAATCAGACTGGACTTGGCCATGACTAGCTGGTAGACTCATGACACTGGTTCATACCAAGTGGCCAACAGCCCTACCTGTAGACATCTGAGTTTGCAAACTCTAGATGAACTGTTCGTACAATTCCTTCCAATGCTGACATTTTTATGAACAAAGTCCTCTGACTTTCCTGCTCAGGAATACTCTCCCCTCCCACTACTTCTAGCCCTCCTCATCTCTTCCTGTAGACATCTCGGCAGATTTTAGGCTCCATTCAAATACTACTTCCTGAATGGATAACTCTGCGATCTCCAAGTCAAGTTTTCAATTTAATTCTCCATTCTGCCTTATACTTGGGTTTATATCTGTAGTGCTCTACATAGGCTACAGATATGGACTAAATTCCTTAAAGTTGGGACTGCAACTTACTGTTTTCTTTGATGCTATTTTATATTCATGCTTCACTCAACACTTTCTCTCCTCCAGCCAGTGTCTGGGTACTTAGGAAAGTTTTGTTAGGTTGGAAAAAAATTAATAGTGGAGTCTACCTGGCATGAGACATAAGGGGTGATGGTGGTTGGGAAAAAATGACGATTTCAAGTCCTTGGGTTCCCATTTAAGGGAACTTCCCAAGGTGTTCTTGCCTCTAATGTTCTTTTGGCTCTGAGGGAGCTGGTAAAGGGGGAGATGGTTTATTGCATGGTCAAGGGGACACTGTTGGAGGTTTCAGATTGAGAAGGTGGAGGAGATTTGTGGTTTGAGAGCCAGGCAGCGTGGAACAGTGGGCAGAGAGTACTGTTTCAGAGCTAACTGCTAGCCTTCCTGGCCTGTGCCTAGGAAAGTTCCTAGAAAAGCGTGTGTCTTGAACCCTGACATGCCTGACACGTGGTGGACACTCGGTAACTATCTGCTGAATGTATGAAGGGAGTCAGCTAGACCTGTGTTCAGATCCTGGTTCCCATGACTGCCCCACCTGAAGATGCTAGACACATTCCTTATCTTAACTGAGTCTCAGTTTCCTTATCTGTAAAATGATGACAATGTCTACCCTTCAAGGTTGTTGGAAAAAGGAGATTTCGTAGACATAAAGTGCCTAACACAACTCCTGGCACATAGTGGATGCATAATAAATGCCTTACACCTATGCATATAGGTTAGGGCCTTTGTATATATCAGGACAAACAGCTTGGTCTTTAGGATGCTGATCTCGATGCTTGTTCCAGTGATATTTTAGCTGTGTGATGCCAGGAAGATCTTTATTGTTTGTTTTTAAACATGCTGAGCTTCAGCTTCTGCATTTGTAAAGTGGATATTCATTAATTCAGCACACCTTCTAGGATAACTAATCTGAGAGTGTGTAGCTGGATAGTGGTCCCCCAAAAGATATATCCATGTCCTAATCCTTGAATGTGACCTTATTTGGAAAAATTCTTTACAGATGTAATGAAGTTAAGGATGTCAAGATGATAAGCTCATATTGTGTTATCTGCATGCATCCTAAATCCTATGAGAAATGTCCTTGTCAAAGAGACACATGGAGAAGAGAAGGAGGTGATATGATCAAGGAGGCAGAGATTCCAGAACTGTCAGGAGCTGGAAGAGGCAGGGATCAGATTCTCTCCTAGAGCCTTTGGAGAGAGTACAGGCTTGCTGACATCTTGATTTCAGATTTTTGACCTCCAGAACTGAGAGAGAACACATTGCTATTGTTTTAAGGCACCAAGTTTGTTACAATTTGTTACAGAAGCCATAGGAAAAGAATACAGACACTTTCTATACTAAGATATGGATATGCAAGACCTTTCTGTACCTTGCAGGTGCTTACTGAAATGCTCTTAAAAGGCTCACAGTTTAGGGTTGCAGGACAGCCCATAAGCCAAGAATTATACAATATAGCAGGTTATATAGCAACAAAGATGCAAAGGAGGGGCAGGTCAACCAAGCTTGTGTGTGTGCATGCCCGGGAGCACTTCGCGCATGCCCGGGAGCACTTCCTGTAGTTGATCGAAGCTGAGACCCAAAGATAAAGGAGGAGTCAGCCAGAGGAGAATGTTGGAGGGCGGTTTGGTAGAGGGAGCTGCATGCACAAACGCATGAGGCAGCAAGAACAGGTGATCATTTTTGTCTTCCTAACTCTTGGGAAGGTCAGATGGCCACCTGGAGCAGGGCTTTTCAAACTTTAATGTGTGCATGGATCATCTGGGGAATCTTGTTAAACTGTAGGTTCTGACTCAGTGTGTCCAGAGCGAGTCCTGGGATCTCACATTTGGTACAAGCTCCTAGGGGATGCCACGGCTGCTGCTCTGCAGACCACAGGTTGAGAAGCAAGATCTGGTACCCTGATGTTTACAATACTTTCTTCCATCCTTATCTCATTTGAGCCTCCCTGGAGATGGCCAGGTCCTTGAATTACACCAGTGGAAACCGACACTGGCACAGGGGAGGTGTCTTGTTCAAGGTCACACAGCCTTAGCTGGTGCCCTTGATTTCAGAGGTTTTCTGACTCGGATAAACGGCTCTTTTAAATAATACATCATTTAATCTCATTGTGACATGCCAATGGAGGATCGATTTTGACTTTTTTGACCCAGTCTAAGTGTCTTTTTTCTTTTGATTGTTTGATTTCATTTCTATTTCTATCATTTTTGTAATGTTTCTGTTCTTCATATTTCCTTGCTGTTTTTTTTTTTTAATTTGCATATGGGCAGGAGGCACCAGGGATCGATCTCCAGACCTCCAGCACGGCAGGTGGGAGCTCTGCCTGCTGAGCCACGGCAGCCGCCCTTTCCTTGCTGTTTTGTGTCCTCTTCCCTTCCCCCAGTTTATTTTGCTCTAGGTTGT
Source organism: Myrmecophaga tridactyla (assembly GCA_004026745.1). Lineage (NCBI taxonomy): Eukaryota > Metazoa > Chordata > Mammalia > Pilosa > Myrmecophagidae > Myrmecophaga > Myrmecophaga tridactyla. The sequence goes on from PVIY010019805.1 coordinate 28,496, forward strand.
GCTTCTTGAGATTAGGCACACATTGGAATCACTGATGGAGCTTGGCTCCCACTCCCACAACTTCTTATTTCATTGGTTTGACATGTAGTTTGGGTATCAAAAATTTTAAAAGCTTCCCCAAGTATTTGAATCCACTGCCGAGGTTGAAAATCACCAATCGAGATATTTTGGGGGCCTCTGTTTTTCCTGAATGCCTGTTCATTTCAGTGATTTCTGTAGTCAGTTTTAAAAGGTTTTTTTGCTGGTCACATTTATATTTTTAAATAGTACCTCTAATTCTTTTTTGAAAATTCATTTATTAACTATAAAATTGAAGTGGAATCTTTTAACTCTTTATTATGAAAAATTTCAAAAAATGAGATTTGCTCACAGGTACTTTTTCCCATGACCCTCTTACCCTAGCATGCCTCACACTTCAATTTAATTGATAATCTCTCTTGTGTGCACACGTATGTGTGTGTGTCTCAGGCCTTTATGCTTCCATTTTTTGTTGTTGTGTTGATTTTGTATTATTGTATTAGGTGACTTTTATTTCAAGACTTTTAAGATTTACATTCTTTTCCTGAGTTTCTATATTTCAGTGGTTTCCATAAATTTCATTCTTAAAAGCACTTTGGAAAAGCTGAAAATGCTACAGGACTTGAAACAGAGACTGTCATTTTTATAATAATGATAGCTGTAGTTGCCAGGACATGATACCATCCTTATTTGTAAGTCATGACATCATACTAATTGAGGCCAATTAGTGAACAGACAGCGGGCATTTAGTATGCATCATTTCAGTTAGGGTTTTCATTTCTGTTTTGCAGCTGTTTTTAATGGAGATTGGTTTTCTTGCATGGTCTTTCTCCAGTAGAGGAATTGGGTGAGGACCCCTATCTTGTGGTCTTTGTCCAGTCTTGGTATCAAGATTGTCCTTGTGCCATCAGAAATCTAGGGAAAGTCCCATCCTTTCCAATGCTATAGAACAGTTTGAGAAAAATGGAGGTGACTGTTTGTGATAGTTAGGTTCAGGTGTCAACTTGGCCCATTCTGTTTCTGTGGACTTGAATCATCAGCTTATGAAATTCATCTATGGCTGATTACATCTGCAGTGGGCTCAGGGGCGTGACTTCCTCAATGAGCAAAGTTTAATTTAATTAGCTGGAGGCTTAAAAGAGAGAGTTCAGATGAGAACTCAACACAGCACAGCCCAAACAGCTCAGCATACCTCATTTCAGTACTCGCAACTCAGCCCTGACATGTGGAGATGCAGAAAGGAATCACCCTAGGGAAAGTGGCTGGAATCCAGAAGCCAGGAGAGAAGGCCAGCAGACATCACCGTGTGCCTTCCCATTGACAGAGAAACTCAGATGAAAGCTAGCTGCTTTTCCTCTGAAGAGCTATAAATGTGTAACTAAATAAATCCCCTTTTTAAAAGCCGATCCATCTCTGGCGTGTTGCATTTTGGTAACTTTAGCCAACTAAAACACTGTTTCTTGAAGGTTTGCTAGAATTTGGCTGAAAAACCATTTTGGGATAGTGTCTTTCTATGAGTGGACTTTTCCCCTAGCTTTCAATTTTGAAAATTTTGAAACTTTTGGACAAGTTGAAAGAGGAGTTCCATAAAACTACTTTTTCAATTGTAAATGGACTTTGGTCAACTATGGTTTTTACTTTTTCTTGGGCCAATCTGGATAATGTAATTTTCCTTGAAAAACTGACCATTTCATCTGGGTGGATAATTTATGGTGAAACTTTCTTTTTATATTCTTCTGTCATCATTTTTCTAATCTCAGCTGTTTCTGAAGTTATATCTCCTTTGTCATTTCTTGTGGTGTTCCACATTATTTATTCCCTGTGACAATGTTATGAAGGAGGGACCACATATCATCCTCATTGTATAGATAACGTAATATTTGGATTGAGAAATGATTAAATGACTTGTCTAGGTCAGACAGCGAGTGATTGATAATCCAGGGTTATAGTTGAAGTTTTCTTACCTTAGGGTCCTTGCCTACTGCCTCTCTTCATAGCCTTCCAAAAAGTGTGGGCTGCAGGCTCTCTCTTTGTTGCTTCCTCCATGGGAAGTGACCCTGGGACCTGAGTTGCACTCAAAACAGCATTCCTTCTGGGCAGAGCCTTGGGGGGCGATGGTGGGAGTCTTATGTTCAGCTCAAAGCAAATGCATTGTGCTGGGTTCCAGACAACTTGCTATATCAGATAAGCAATATTAAATGGGAGCCAATATTTCATTGTTGTCTGAGCATGAGCAATACGAAGGCTGCAAAGTCAGGTTGTTTTAATTGCCCATCACACCACATCCCCCACCTTGAACTGCACTAAAGGCAGCTTTAGTGTAGTGGGAGAAAGACCACTGGGATTGCCAAGATCCTATGTGAACAGAATTCCAGTTCTCTCCCTTACCATCTCAGTAACTTGAATAAATGCCTTAATCTCTTTGAGTCTTACCCATCTGCAAGATGGACTAGTAATGCTTTAATCAATGAATTGCATATGCATATTTAAGCGACCATGGAAGTCTGCCTTCAATAGGAGATATAGCTAAGAGATACATTTTTTTTGGAAGAGGAATGGCGGATGACTTTGGAAATAGGGGAAGGGACTCCCGGAAGTTTGGGAACATGACCTAAAGGGATGAGGACAGGGTGGTCTCAGAATGGGTGTGACTATAGCTGGCCACGGGAGGAACAGGTAGATGTGGGGGTGTGAAAATGAATCAAAATAAGGAAAGGTGCATATACGCAATTAAGCATATATATTTCTTATCTTTGGCCAGGTTTGTTTGAATGGAGAATTACTGTCACCAGCAGGGAGCTCTCAGGGGTCTGTCTATAGTAACGCAGTGAAACCTGATACATTCCATTCTAGATCTGTGGGGTTATTCAGCCTATCAGTGCAGGCCTGTTACCAGGGGACTTATTGATCGAGAAGAGTCCCATCAAACATCCCTTCCTACCTCATGACTCAGGATGAAGTCCTACGGCCCCATTTCTCCATCAGGCTGATGGAGACACCAGGTTAACAGTGCCCCAAAGGCTCCCCAGGGTAGGCTGTAGGGTGGGGAACACCGGGGACTGGGGGAACATATTTTTATACATAAATATTTATGTCAAATCAATTCCGCTAAGAAGGTGGCAAAACAAGGCGTGAAAACACAATGAGACACAGCAGCCTGACTTTTTGCAAATATTAATGAGAGAGGAACATGCTGAGAGAGAGAGAGGAGTGAGGAGAAAGAAGAGACAAAGAAATAGTCTTGGAAGTTTGCAAAGGAGAAGGAAAGAAATACCAAGGATGCTGGGGGAAGGCTGCTTCCTTCGAGGAAGGATGTGTGGGGGACGGAGCTGATCCTACCAGGTAGTGCTGCCCTTAGCGGAGAGAAGCTTTTGTTTCTAACATCATATGATAGTGGCCTTCCTAAGCATGTGGAATTCTTTGAGCAGGCATTAGAAGCCCATTTTACGGATGGGAGAAATGACACCCAAAGAGGTGAAGGGATTTTTTTCAAGTTACTTAGCTAATAAGGGAGAGAACTGGATTCCATTCATGTCTGCTTGTCTCCAACCCTTTCCATCACTATAGCCCAGCTACAGTGGTACAGTTCAGGGCTGGGCAGTGACGTGATGGGCAATTAAAACAATCTGTCTCTGCCTTATGTGATTTCCTACAATAATCGAGTATTTATTTTTAACTCTGGTGCAGAGTTTAATGTCCAAAACACTAAAAATATTAACACAAAACTCTAATAGAAGAATGGTGTAATATATGATGAATTACGGTTAATATGCTTTTTTTGGCAAAGGCAGTGCCCACAAAGAATCACACTAAACTGTACCAATATTAATTTCTGGGGAGGGAGCTAGGTAATGGGAAAAGGCATCATTAATATTTCACTTTGTACATTTTTGTTTCAAAGTTTTTTACAGTGAGCACAATTTTATAATAGATCACTAACTTAACACGCACACAGAGAAAGGATGGATCTATCAGCAGACACATTCAGCATTCTTCTCTCTCAGCCTCAGTTTCCCCATTGGGAAAATGATGGGAACCATACTATTTCATGGAATTATCTGAGGATTGACCAAGACAGTTAAAATAAAGCTCTTGGCCCATTGCCCGGCACGTTAGACATTCTCAATGCATGTCCCATGTTAAGATCAATTTTTCAACAGGCGGCTCATGGCAGAAGTATATGGAGTAATGACTGGTGAACCTGACACAGGCCTGGCCCGTAGTGGGGCTCAGTGCTTTTACCATTATGGCTGTTGTCGAAGGAATAAATGCACTGAGATGGACACTGGCTTTAGGAGCAGGAAATCCAGCCTCTGTGTGCAGTCCAGCTGCAGGCTGTTGCCCACTATTGCGGAATTTTGTGGTTCTGCCAGTTCCTGGTTCCCTAAAGGTCCCCTTTTTCTGTCTCTTCAGGGCACAGGCATTTCTTGCCAAGCCACCAGCAATTGTTCTTGAACCTGGTATGTGGTTTTCCTCAGGGTGACATGACAGTCCCCTTCTTCCTAAACGCTGGCAGGAATGCAACAGAGAAATCTCTGTGATGTGGAAAACCAGCCAGGCTGTGGTGGTGGAAGAAGAAAGAGATGTTCCTAAGATGTTTGGGGTGTCTATTCAAAATCTGAAAAGAAATATGCAGAGTGCCACTTGGATGGGCAGGTTGGTGGCATAGCCTTACCCAGCCCCCTTTTCTGTAAGGAGCAGGAAGGCAGGTGTGGGTATTGGTGGTTGGGGCCAAGAGGGAGAAGGGTATTGAATTCAGTGGACTTGCCATCGCGCTAGACACTGCGTCTGATGCTCTATGTTCTCACCTGATGTGCAAACCAAACTGTAGGAAAGACATTATCATGTTTATTTTACAACTTGCCTAAAGTCATGTAACTCTAACACGTGTGATAGAACTAAGGACTTAAGCCCGTTTTTCTAGGATAGAAATCTTTGGGGGTGGGTGGGTGGATAGGAAAAATAAAAGATATGAGTAAACTCATAAATTAGAATACAGCTGATTTGATTTTCTGTTCTCTTGCGAGGAGAGGCAGGAAAGAAGAGACTGGGTTCGATAAAGGGATACAGCCATTCATGTATTTAGGAGCTGCAATTGGCTTGGGCCATAAGATGACAAATAGATTAAATCTTGAGTGCCTAATGTGATCCATTGGTAGTGGCTTCTCAGTGGGAAATTGATTAATGGTGCCTGTTTTGGATATGAGATGGGGGAATAGTGGCTCAGATGCTGTTTCTTTGATACCTACTCAAGAGGCAGAGAAGTGGCTATTCTAAGCAAAATAGCAAGAAGCACTGGATTGAATGGCACCGATAAGGGGAATGCATCCTAGTTTCATAAGGACCAAGGGTTGGGGTGACTGGAGAGCACAGCTGGCAAAAAACAAGTCCAGCAAGGTTGGGCAAAGGCTTCCTTTTGGATTATAATAGGAGGTTATGCATTTATAATCCTCCACCTCCCTCCAAGGAAAGCAGCCCTGTTTAGGCAAAAGAGAGATACTAGCAAGAATTCAGGAAGCAAGTCCTTCATATAGTAAAAATGGTTATTAGTTATAGAACTTTAGGACCACATTTCAAATCCTGGCTCAATCACATACTAACTGTGGGGCTTTGGATATTTACCCCTACGTTCTCTCCCAACAAATGTGAATGAGACTCCTATTATTTCCAGGATAAAATGAGATAACATCAGTAAAAGTGGTTTTGCATACAGAATGTGCTCAAGGTATGATTGCTGCCTTCTCCATTATCCCATTGTGCCCTGCAGTTAGCAAAGCTGGTAGCTCCCCATGGTGGGGAAAGGGACTAATGTGGGGGCTCTGAACCCTGACACACACTTGACCCAGTCCCTGGTATATAGAGGTCTCTGACGCCCCCTCCCATGGCCAAACTTCGGGGCTCACTTTGCTCCCCTGTTACTATTAATGGAAACCATGTTCCTAATTCCCCTCCCGCTGCGCAGTCAATTTACCTCTTAATGCCTAGCGGAGCCAGCACGCGGAAGACTGACAACATTGTTCACACTGTTTAAAGGTTCCACTGTGTGTTGAAAATTGTCTGAATGGGGGGATAATGAACAATCATCAAATTGGAGCTTTTTCAAGCTGAGAGGAAAGAAGGCTTTGGAGAGAGGTTGCCACAATGAGCGCTCATTAGCCAGGGTGGTGGAGGCTGGGGGAGCGTCAGCATCAGTTTCCCAAACCCAAGAGAGATTGAACCTGGGAGAGCATAAAGAGTCTGGAGCCTTTTGCAATTTGCGGTGTGCCTTGTGACTTTCTAGGGAATGCGGGGAAAAGACAGGGGCAGAATCACATCTAGGACACACATGGTCCCCTGAGTTCCAGACAGGTTAACACAACTGTGAACCCATTGGCGGCCAACGTAATGGAACCTGAAGTATGAACTCACTGCTGATTTCCTGACAGTAAGTTCTTCTGTGGGATGGGGCATCCCAAGTGAAAGAGCACTGAACTGCGAGCCAGGTTCTCTAGCCCTGTCTCACCATTCTATCAACGATGTGTCTTTGGGCAGGTGACTTCAACTCTCTGAGTCTCTACTTCATTCCTGGTAAATGAGAGGGTGATGAAGCCTAACTCACGGGGCCATTGTGATGATTAGGATGAACTATAGTCATGATATTTAGAAATAATAAGTATCATCCACCATGTTCAAATTTTATGGTGATGAGACACTGTACAGGTCTCCATTCTGGTGAACAATCCTGCAGTATAGGTGTTACTATGCACATTGTAAAGATGAGACATAGAGCCTCATAGAGTTGAAGCTTCTCATCCAGAACCCCACAATTTGGGTCAAGATGTGTTTGGCTCCAAACCTAGTACGTTATCCATTCTACACAAGACCATACCTATAGGAGGTGCTTGTTGATTGTGAAACCTCTCAGCTTGGAGCAAAAACATAGTGAGTGCTTAATAAATGTTTGCTCACTGCTTATGAAACTGTGCCCATGAACAAACTGGGCATCAGTCAGCTCTGAGGCTAATGTTGGACCCAAATTGCGCTGGCATTAGGGCCATGGTCTGGGACAGACAGCAGACCACATTCCTTTTCTCTTAACAGTGATTATGGATATCTCAGCAATGGTCGGCCCTATTAGAAACTGGCAGGGGGTGATGAGGGGTCAGAGTCCATGACATAGCCTAGCCAGTGGGAAACCCTTAAGCAGCTCAGTGCAGGTATTGGGAAATCAAGAGGTTGGCAGAGCCTTGGCAGCCCCATGCATGTGGATGGGGACATCTTCAGCATGTTCAGCAGTTTGGGTGGTGATATGGAGGCTGCCTGGAAGAGGAAGCCTTCGCTGGGGTCCCTCCTCCACACCTCATACCCTACTTCTGGTTCGGCACATTACTGTGGTTTTCTCATTTGCTCTTTTTCGCCTTCCACCCGAATATCAGTTTCTTGAGGGCAGAGATAACTGATCTGGCTCATTCCCAATGTGTGGCATAAGGCTGGACACAGGAGGTCCTGAGCTCTGGGGGATAAGGAAAGGAGGGGTAAAGCAAGAAAAAGGAGGGATAGAGAATAAAGGCAGGGAAAAAAACAAGCAAAGACAAAAGGAAGAGAAGGAGGAAGTAGGGGGAGAGAGGAAAAGGAAGAAAAACCTTATAGTAGGGTTTCTCTTTGGCTTTTCTCCAAAAGATGAGCTTAAGTTGCACATGAGACCCCTTTCCCGGGACTCTGGGCTGCAGTGTGAGCTGAGGAATTCTGTTCCAGAAGAGCAAACTTCCTCTAAGCCTCAGTGCTTTGTCTGTGAAATGGAGTTAGCCACGTCCACATCACAGGGTCATTGCAAGAATTAAACCCCACAATCACAGACCGGCCCTGCATGAGGCTGAGGCGTGGCACTTTGGAGGTGGATGTACCCCGAGAAACTCAGACGGGAAGGAGGGAGACCTCAACTCACGCTGACCTTCAGGCCCTGCTTGTTCTAAGTACTGCAGGACCTCAGTTCTTCTCTTAGACACTTTTCTCCAGCGTCAGAGGCCCGTGTCTGTGAATGGGCCCTTTCCTGGGGCGCAGAGAGATTGTGCTATTTTGAATTTGGCATCCTTAAGATAATCAGGTGCCCAGACGGGGTGTAAACACTATTAAGGGTTTGGGCATACCGGCAAGCCTGGTGGTGGAGTCACATGAGGATGCGGGCTCCGCTTGCTGCTGAGCTTTTGATTCCAGAACCTTGATTAGGACAAAATGGTTCTCCTGGGGAAGGGAAGAGAAGACAGAAAAAAAGGAAGAAATGGGAAGAAAGGGAGGACAAACAAAGTGGGGAGGGGAGAAAGGTGATGTATTTTTTGATCCCTTTTTAAATGCCAGGTATTCTACTTCTTCTTCTTCTTTTTTCAATCTCATCCTCTTAATAAACTTATCAGGAATATGTGTTGTTACTCTGATTTTACAGATGAGGGGACAGCAGGATGGAGGGGTGAAGGCTTTGCTCAATGTCAAGCAGCTGGGAAGCCCCACCGGTTAGGTGACCTTGAACTTCGCCTCTCTAAGCCTCAATTTCGGAGGGTTGATGGGAGAATTAAATGAGATGGGGCATGCGATGTTCTTGAGAAGCATTACATCAAGTTCTCTTGCATATGCAGATCAGCTGGGCCCAAAGCCCACGCTTGGTCTGTGACTTGTGAGTTTGCCTTATGTCCCGGTGGGAGGTGGACTTGGGGTCTGGAAGCCCCTTATTCTTTTTTAGGGCATGAGCATTTTTGGTTCCCAAATACTGTTAAAATTCATCTGCGCCATTTCTGTATGCCCATGTCTGTGCCCATGATGGTGCCAGAATTCAACTTTGTCATGTCCACGTTCACTTCCCTGCCTGCACCCACACGCGAGCCTCTGTAGCGAGGGCAAAAAATAATAGCTCAACAGAACTTGGCTGTTTACAGAAGAGAGGTTTTATGTATATGGTTTGGTCTCCTCTTGCCAATGACTCAAGGGCATTGATTTGCTCTAGAAAGAGGAGTGAATGAGAAGACAGAGTTCCTTTCTTTTTAAAGCCTCCTTTCTGGTGGCAGTTAATATATAAAGGAAAAATAAGCTAATTTTATGCATTAATTAGAGCTATGAAGAAGAAAAACTGCATTAGTCGCAGAATAGTAATGATACCACTTAATTTGAATGGCCCTCGCAGTTTTCAAAGAACTTTCATGATCTGAAATGCCATCCCCAGAGTCTGTCCACCCCATAATACTGCCAGGATGGCAGGAATCATACCTGTCCTGAGCACAGCAGGGAGACCTGCGCCCTGGCCTGCCGTGGGGGGAGTGGCCGGACACAGACATTGACTGTGTCTTATTTAATCCTTCCAGTGACCTTGTGGATTAAGTATAATTATCTTCATTATGCATTATCTGCCCTCACCTCATTTACTAATATTATCCTCCGTTAAGTAAACAGAGGCTCAAGGAATTTAATAACTCTTCTAAGATCCTGACACTAATAATTGGTCAGACTGGGATTCAAACTCAGGCATGATTCCCATCCTCTATATTTTTTTCACTGTCACATTGCATCCCAATCCTTTATTACGATTATATGCATTTCTTAGTACTTTTTCAAACGACTTTCACATACGTCATTTTATTGGAATGTCACAATATTTCAGCATAGTATGTAACACAGGTGTGGGTTTTTATTTTCCAATTTTTTGGATTAAAATGAATCCCCAATGAATTGCTTCCACATCAGAGCTTGGAAACCGTTTTTGTAAAAGACCAGAAAGGAAATACTTTAGGCTTTAGGAACCATATGGTCTCCGTTGCAACTACTCAACTCTGCTGTGATAGTGCAAAAATGGATATGGACTATCTATAAAAGAAGGGTGTGGTTATGTTCCAACAAGAATACATGTGACAGCTGAACTGTCCTGCACGCCATAGTTTGTCAACTCCTGCTCTACACAACAACCAGTTTAGCTAAAATGGAGAAGACAGAAATACCAAAAAAGGAAAGACCAAGCTTGAGAGCTTAAGTCACTTGCCCAAAGTCCCGTAACATATTCGTGGCAGAGCTGTTCCTCAAATCCACGTTTCCTGCTTCCTAACAGCATGTTCTTTCCACTGCACCAATCCCCTTCATTACCCACCATGGTGGAAATAGAAACCGAGCTCGGACTCATGGATTTGCCATTTGTTCCCACCAACTGCAAACATTAGTCACTATTCAGTGTTCAGTCCTGAAATCTTCCTTCTACAGAAACCTAGGGAACTGAAGACTCCTTGTTTTGTGGTGTTCTAAACCAAGCAGCAAGCACACGAGCTTGTGTTGCTTTTGTAAATACATTGTCTAAACGTCAGAACAGAAACCCTCACTGATTTTCCATATCGCAATGTGATCGAGAATACAGATTTGGAGCCAGATTGACTAAATGGCACCAGCTCTGGGTCTCATTGCCCAGGTGACATTGGATGCCTTGGTTTTCTCATTTTAGACTGGGGATAGTGAGAGACCCTCCCCGAAAGCTGTAGTGAGGATTCAGAGAGTTACGTATAAAGCGCTTAGAATAGTGTCTGGAATGTAGTAGGTGTTAACTGCTGCTGCTGCTCTTACCATTATCTTTTTACTACTTTATTGTTATATTTATTACTATTTTTTTTCTGCCACAGGATTTGTGACTTCCTATCTGAACGGTTCCCAACCTCCCATGTCTCTAAATGCAAAGTTTCTCAACCTTGGCAGAATTGGCATTGTGGGCTGGACACGTCTTTGCTGGGGGGCTGCCCTGGCCGCTGTAGGATGTTGAGCAGAATCCCTGCCCTTTCCCCACCCTGTTGTGAACACTGAAAGTGTCTCTAGACACTGTCCACACTGGGGGCAAAGTCTCCTCCATTTGAGAAACACGGTTCTAAAGTCAGTTGTGGCATGTGCCTTCCTCATGAAGAGAAAAATTATCGGGTGTTAAGAAAAGGTATTGGAAACAATTCACCTCTATTAGAGATCCTCTCACTCACATGGTCAATTGTTTTGTAACGTCACTGGAGAAGACATCAGGGAGAGGGTGGGCAGCTGATGAAGCATTTCTGGGTGAAACCAAACATTTTTGGATTTGTCTCCCGGCCAAGATCTCTAGGTCCCTCCATGCACGAGGAGAACATTCCCAGTGGCCTGGTCCGTCACGTGGGGAGGTTTTCCAGGAGAGGGACACCTGGTTTAAACCATAACGGGAAGAAACAAAGGCATCATTTATTCATTCAATAAGCCAAGGACTAGTTTTTTTAGGTAGGAACCAAAGATGATGGAGGTATCATCTCCATATTCCGGGAATTCACAATCTATTTTGGAGTCAGGGAGGCAGACAGATAGACAACCCAGCCTCCCAGGTTGGGCTACAGAGCTAAGGGGGATCCTTTAAAATTCTTTCTCTTTTTTTGGACTTTGGTTTTTAACAGATAAAAGAGGATTTTGTCCTGATGTGGAGGGAGGGTGAGCTGGAAATCTGGAAATTTCCATCCTCTATTATGATAAATGTCCATGAAATTTTCATCCATGGTGAGAAACAGAATTTACTCATAAGGAATAACCATGACTTTCATTTCCCTTTTACCTGAAGTCACTGACAGTTTGGTGGGCAGTGGGCTGTTGAAACTTGGGTAATTGCCAAAATTTTTTCCCAGAGTCTTTCCAGAATCACTCCTCCATCTCTGCAGCTCTAATCATAGGCAGAGGTGGGGACACCAAGGTGGGACATTTCCCTGTCCCCAGTCCACATCTCAGGTTGCTGGCTGATGCAGAACTCCTTGGATTGGGAGTTTAGATGGTTTCCTTCCTTTCCCAAGACCATGTCCATTCAGCAAGTTTTGCCTCATTCCACCCACATTTTCCAAGGGAAGAAACATGTCCAACTAGGCTGTGAGCTTTGCTTTGAAATTCATGGACGTAATTGGCTTGTTCTCTGTTAACTGCTACATCTTTATCATTCTCATTATCGTCAATGCTATTAACTGCTTCATTGTTCATTTAGCAACCATTCAGACCTGTACCAAAGGGGATAGGAAGTTGGGGACAGTTTGCATTGGCAGGGAAGAATATTTTGTCACTGGCATTGTTTAGAATGGCCGGTGCATGGTCATATTATAAAGTTTACCAAATGTTATTTTATTTTATTATTGTTTTAACATTTTCTATATAATGTATACTCTCATTGTCTGCACTAGAGAAATCCCTCTGACTGTCCTGAACTTGATTCACCAGTGCTATCATTTATTGAGTGTCTACTATGAGAATGAAACTTTGTTAAGTCTGGACATAGATTGCTACGGGACAGCGCTGGAATTAAGAGGCAGGTAATAGAACCACAGTGCCTTGTCTTTCACTGCTAAGTAGAAATTAAGTTACTTAACCTCTCAGCCTCAGTTTCTCCATTTGTAAAACAAGGAACAGTAGTGATATGTGCCTTAATTTAATTTGGAAGTAAAAAAGTCTCATTACGCACTTAGTACGGTGCCTAGCACACACTCATGCCTCGGTATGTGCTGGCTATTGTTTAGTCTAGCAAATAGATTGAGCAGGAGAAGGGAGAGGAGTTTTCTAAGAACAGAAATGGGTTCCATGTGGCTGGAGCAGAGCATGGAGGTGAGGCCTGGTGAGAGGCGAGACTGCAGGGGCAGGCAGGGTCTGGATTCTGTAAAGCCTTGCTGAGGAGCATGGACTTCGTGTCTTGTAGATGACGGGAGGTGTTTTGGTCTAGGCTACTTCATGTTGTGGTAACAAAAGACACCCCCACATCTTAGTGGCTTAAAACCACCAAGGTTTCTATCTCACTGACATACATATCCATTGTGGAATGGCTACAGCTCTGTTCCACACGACTTCATTCTGGGGCTCATGCTGAAAGAGCAGTTCCTGCGTGGGACATCCTGGACTCTTAGCAAAGGAAAAAAAAGAGAAGGTGGCGGAGCATATGCAGTTGTATTCACACTTCTACTCAGAAATGGTACCTGATCATTGCTGGCCAAGCAAACCATGTGACCAAGCCTGATGTCCGGGGGATAAGAAGTAATTCCTCTGTAAGGAAGAGCAGCAGAAGTTTTGAACAAAAGTAGAATCTACTATAGCATGCCATGGTCAGAACTGAATTGTGAGGGGCAAATATGCTATGGATATGGAAGCGTCATAAAGTGTCGAGTCTCATCCCTCATTAGTAGTTCTCATTGGAAGATATACCATGTGGATCCTTCTTCAGAGAGCTCCCTCAGGGTCTACCTCGGCTGTACACAACTGTCTCATCACTTTCTTCTCGGGGCAGCCAGCATCCAGTGACTGGGGGCTGCAGAGATGCAGGAACATTTTGGCCCGAAGTGGGTGGTCATATTCACTGTTTGTTCCCGAGCTCCTAGCTGGGTTGTCTCAGGCTTTTCAAGCCCCATCACTGTTTAGTTTCTCCCTCTGCCCTATCTAGTTTCTTCCCTCTTCTCTTCACAGACGTTGATTTCAATAGACATATTGCACCCTAAATTCTATCTCATCCATCTGTTTCTGGAGAACCCACCCCATGCAATTGTTATAATCATAATAATGATAATAATTGACATATTATTATAATATAAAATAATGTCAATAACAAGATTAATACATTTATTATATTATACTCCCTCTCAAGGGCCAACAAGGAGAAATAAACCAGGTTGCAAAATCAGTAATTTAAGTAACAGAGTATTCCTTTGGGTTTAGTCTGATGAAACTGCCATTTTATTCCTGAAGGATTTTGACCTCCTGGAGGAAAAGTTCCAGGGCTTGACTCTTAGGGTCTTTTCATTATCACCCGTAAGCTTAACCTCATGTCCCAAGCCATTTGAAACTCAGAGATCTGGGCTTGGAAGGGCCCTTTTAGAAAACACACTGGCTCCTGAGCTGTCAGAGCTCTCTAGGAATAACCACCTGAAGCACTTGCTCTTTTGTTGTCATGTTTTCCATTAATGCATCTACTAGCTGTTTCCATCTCCTAGGTGTTTGACACCTGGCAATCGTTTAACTTCTCTGAAACTCCTCTGCAGAATGTAGATGACAATATTTGCCACATAAGGTTGTCGTGAGGATTAGATGAACTATTCTTAGTAAAGTGTGTAACACATAGTAGAGGCTCTGTAAATGTGTATTTCCTCCCCTTTCTCTTTTTTGCCTCTTGAATGAAACATACAAGAATCACTTGCTGAATTGGTAGTATGCTAACTCTATCTGGTGACCCCAAGATCAGAATTCTTCTTACTGAAGAATGATAAATAGGAATTCTTCTTACTGATAAAGGAAAAAGGCACATTAAGTAGCCTTTCTTTCCTGTTCCCATTAAGGCATTTATTTTGATTAATGTCTCTCAGTCAAGGATACATTAAAGGGGTAGGGAAGGTTTCCTCAAAGGCAATAACTCCTCTTTGTCAGTAGTGGTTTCCTGGGGAGCTAGGTTAAGAAGGCTTCTGAGGTAGTATTTGGGCTTAGCAGGAAAGAGTAGGGATTGTCACCTGAACAAAATGTGGAAGCAGTGGCACAGAGGGCACACACTTGCCATCTCTGTAGGAATTTCAGCTGGATATATTTTTGTTTCCCTTGCAGAAATTTTCAAGCCTATCTCAGCTCATACAAAGGCAGGTCCTCTTTTGTCTTGACAATGATGCTGACTCTCTTATCTGGTGAAGTGGAGTTGAATGAAACATATTTGTTTGAGCCCAAATAGTAAACAGTCAGTGGCCTCTATCTAGAGGCCATTGTACGAGGGTAGGCACAATTCTCATATCATGCAGTGGTAGTTAAATTTGAGGTCATGTCTCAAGAAATTTGGAGGATGAACTGGTAATTTAAGTGTCTTTGAGTTGGGGCAAGAGAAAGACAGCTTCATTTCTAAAACCTATTAGTGTGAATGGTGTTGAACCTGATCACACTGAGAAGGTTCATTAGAAAGCCCTCAATGGAGGACCTAGTGTTTAAATAATTGAATGTACTCCCTGCCTCATGTCTTTGATTTTGCATTCTGAACTCCACCTGTATCAAATTACTCTCCCAGATAGTCATAACTGTCATTCTTCTCTCTATGCCTTTACCAAGCAGTTCCTTCATCTCTGTATATCCATCTCCTAGGACAGTACCTGACACATGTGAGGTCTTCAGAAATTGCTTGTTTAGTGAACAAATATGGCAGCCCTGAGACCTCAGACTCCACTGACCCCACCTCAGCCTCATTCAAGTTCTTTTTTGTACTGTTTTTGAATAGATTTTTGTTCAATGATTTGGGATTATAGCTACCTCAGAGGGGAGTGCTTAAGCATTTAGGACGATAGTGGTTTTCCAAGCACACCAGAAGTTCTTATCTACATGCAAACAATCACTGCTGTAATTATGAATCACTTTCCTGTATTCATTTTAGCAGGTCATAGGGATCCCCTATTTGACAACATTCTATTTGTAGGATTCATGGCTCATGAGAAAGACAGAGAATCTGATCTCCTATTAGAAGTTTTAAATCCACCAGTACCTATGTCCACCTTTGCTTATCACTTCAATGGGCATCTTGGTCTTGGAGCATCTATTAGGGCACCCTGTTGGCATGGTGGGGTAGAGGGAGGAAAGATTTAGCTCTGTCCTTGCCTCAGGGCCTCTCAACACTTCAAAGTAGCCTCTGTCCTTGTCCCAGTTTGCCAGGGCAGCTGTAACAAAGTACCACAGACTAGTTGGCCTTAAACAACAGAAATTTATTGTCTTGCAGTTTTGGAGGCTAGAAATCCAAATGCAAGGTGTTAGTAGGACCATAGTTTCTCCAACATCTGTAGTGTTCTGGTAGCGGCTCACTAGCAATCCATAACTCAGTCTTTGCCTCCTTTGCTTGACCTTCTGTCTCCCTGTCTGTCTCCTCCGGCATCTAAATTTCCTCTTCTTACCAGGACGAAGTCATATTGGGTTAAGGCCAGCCTGATTCAGTTTGGCCTCACTTTAACTAATAGGATCTTCTGAGATCCTATTTATGAATGGGTTGACATCCATAGGACCAACTTTGGACTTGAACATGACCTTGGTTGGGTGGGGGATGGAATATAGGTCAACCCACAAACATGGTGTACTGCATTTACCATAAGAGGAATAGTGGGGCCAGAGTTGTCATTACTGACTGCCATTGCCTTCCTCTGAACCTCAGAATCATCGTCTTTCTCCTGGCCTTTTATTTCTTCATGACAGGCTTGAATTTTCTTAGGAGTTTGTTTTCTTTCTTCCTTCCTTTTCCTTCACCTCACTCGTCTTATCCCTCCATCCATCTATTTCCTTCCTTCCACCCTTCCCCCTTCAGTTTCTTCCCCTCCCTTCCTTTCTCTCTCCCTCTTACCTTCCTCCGTGATTCCTTCTTTCCTCCTTCTCCACTGCGTCTCTTTCTCTTCCTTCCTTCTCATCCATTTTCCTTGCTCCCTTTCCCCTCTCTCTTACTTTATCTTTCTCCCTCTCTCCCTTCATTTTAGTAGCAGGACCATTTCTAAAATAACTTCCTCTGGGATGTCAATATGTAAGCCCGTGACAAATGGAGCCACCTTGGTTGAGGTGTGCACGATGGGGTGAGAGCATGGTCTGGGCACCAGTTGACCCCACATTCCCCATCTTTGAAATGATTCCACAGAATACAAGATTTCTGTGCAATGCAGTTTATAAAGCACTAGATTTGGCGATATCTGTTGGGCCTTT